>PVJO010006048.1:29977-92584 GCA_004026905.1 Hystrix cristata | reverse complement strand
CTCCAGCTCTCCAGAGTGTAGATGGGCCTTTTGCACTCTTCTGCCCGAACACTGCAGGTGGCCATTGTGAGCCTACCTTGTCAATCATATTTACATGTATGTATATAATCTGTTCCCCTAGTGAACCAACTTGATCTTTACAGGTGATCTTTAACATTACACACTGAATAATGAAGATTCAAACTCTTTTTTTCTTACCTATGTCCCTACCATGGCCCAGCCCTTTCTAAAAAACTAAAAAGAGGTCAGGTGCCTTCTTGAATCGAGACCTTAAATTAGGAGCACTGGTACATTTTGCAAACAGTACATTAATTATCTTGAAAAACTGACCAAACTGAGATTTTCTCTTTATAAGTAGATGAAACTCGTGGACCTGCAGCTGATGAAGCATCCTATCACCAAAGCTTCTGCATGAAACTTAAAGTTTGGTTTTGTCACTACTTATCAAGAAAATAATCCTTGGGGGGAAAGGGTGGGCCTACTATATTTAAGAAATAAAAGCCAAAATGTTTTTAAAGCACCCTCCTCATTCACTGATCTAAGGCAGAAATAATTTAATTGCAAGGTCTGAAAGTATTTCATACTTTATTTAAAAAAAATTCAAAAAAAGAAAGAATTTCGTACTTTATCCTCATAGTCAATTTGATAATGACTTCAGACAATAAATGCAGTTAAAATCCTGCTTCTTCAAATAGCGAATTTTTACCAAAAAAAATTAAAAAATAGAAAAACACTGACAAATTCCCTGAGGGTTCAAATTCCTAACATAGGCATTGAAGGCCTTCCTCAAGCAGATAAGACTCAACCTCCAATTCTCCCATGCATCCCTTTAAAACACACACTCACCGAGAGGGTATTCTTTCACTCTCTGCTACAGCCCCAATGGATCAAATGGACAGCTACCTGAGTGTTTTGCCACAGTCTTACCCTTAGACCTAAGGAAGACAGACCCTCTGTCCTAGTCCTTTTGTTTAGAAAACACCATGCATCAAACCTCAAAAAAACAAACTTACTGGGACACAGGGGGGCACTTCCATCTCCTGAGACCTGCTACTGAACACTGGCATGTGGGACCTGAGACCCTCAACATCCTCTCCTTTGGCTAACACTGCAGCCTCCCGGTAACTGCTGCCCCACATCTCCTCCCCCTCCGCCATGCACCTGAATGCCTTGCTGGCTGGAGGTGTACTGCTCCAGCCAGAGGGACACCAAATGTTTCTGGGTGCCAGGAGGATTTGAGTCTTGGAGGCTTCTGGATAACAGAAAAGATAAATTAACTTGTCACATCCTTCCTGTCAACCTAAGTCTGACCGAGTCTAGTAAAACCAAGCATTGTGTCCCAGTAGTAAGGTGCCCACTGTTTTGTGTTCCAAGTCGTGACTTAAGAAGTAACTACCATCAGCAGGTATAAACAAGTGCGAGTGACCGCTCATTTGAAAACATCCATCTGATTCTCACACACCTGTAGGGCTGGTGACGTGCACGGAGCATGATACCAATTCTCTTCTCTGGACACCGACGGAGAGTCCACATTAGAATCCCAAATTGTTTTATTTTTATTTTAAAAAGTTATATGATTTAAATGACTATCTAAAAAATTAAACTTCAAATTTCACTGATTTTATTTCATTTTATATTAGACTGGAACCAAAATTTATAAATGATCATTTCTATACTCTTTCATTATTACTTGAAATTTTCTTGTAAGTTTTAATAGACAATTTAGTATTATAGATCAAATTTCTTTAAGATAAGATTTTGAGATGCCCACAATTGTTTTTTATAACTGTTTATTCTTAAAGGGAAATAATGTGAAATTATAAAAAAAGTTTTCAATTTTGTACAACCGTTTTAGGTTACACTTCTGCAAACTACATAAGATTTCATGCTCTAGATCACCATAATTTAACTCAATGTTTAAATATTTTAACTGTTTCCATTCCTCTAAGATATTTTACTAGGTATGAAAATCCTAAATGCTCTTTTTGTTTTTGTTTTTGGCTTTGTTCCGGTTTTTGGTTTGGCGGCACTGGGGTTTGAATTCAGGGCTTTTGCACTGAGCTATATCCCTAATCTTTTATTTTCTTCTTTGAGACAAGGTCTAAGTTTCTAAATTCTCAAGGCTCAACTCAAACTTGAAATTTTCCTACCTCAGCCTCCAGAAGGCTGAGATTAGAGGACACCATACCCCGTTAGTATTTGTTAAATTTTTGATAGAGATTTCCAGATTGTAGTTTAGAATTGCAGTACTAAATTGTTCTTCCCACCCACTAAGAAGGCCTACTTCTATACTATTGCTACACTGAGTAACAATTTTCATCTTTGTTAATTTTACATCTGTAAAAGTTGGAAAGTTTTTTCTATTCTAAACCATTTCTTCTCTGCCAATAACCCTGAAGTTTCCAAATATTTATTTTTCTTTTGAATGACATTTTAGAATTGTGTCAACTGTCCTTTTTTTTTTTTTTCTTTTCACCTGTTGACTTGCAGGAGCTGTTTATTTATTAAGCAGATTAAATACCTGAACAGATAGCAAAAAAAAACCTATTACTAATTCAAACACATACTTACAGACATAATTCAAAACTGTGCTTCTGTTATTAATGTGGTGCTAAATTACTTTATGAGTTCTTAAAGATTCTTATTTTTGGCACGTTTGAGGTCAGGAATGAGACGCTGCCTGTATTTCCATGTGCAAGCGCCAGTCATGGTACTCGCAGGCCAAACACATGGTTGAAGCAGGGGGGAAGTGAACTCTGTAAAACGGAGATTTGTGGAGTGTGATAATGAGGCAAGTCGTTATGTTCTAACTGGTCTTAACTGTTCCATAAATGTTTCTTTTACCCTGTAAACTTTAAGGTCACAATAATATGAGGAGTACTTAAAGAAAAGCAGCATGGGCCTTGGCTAGGGGACAAGTCTTTTCCTAGGGGTTGGGAGTGGGTCTGGAATACTCTTTAAAAACTGTTGGATGAACTCTGGAAAGTAAATTTTCTTTGCTAGCACAAATGCCAAAATGAGACCAAGAACAAGTGGACTACATCATTCACCTTCCTTTTGTGGGGGGAGAGCAGTGGTGGGGATTGAACTCAGGGCCTTGCACTTGGCTTGCTAGGCAAGCGCTCCACCACTGAGCTAAATCCCCAGCCCCTTGCTCACCTTTTGGTGATCCTAGGGATTCTGTGAGAGCCGCGAGTTTCCCAGGACGGTTTGTTTTGTCCTCTGAAGCACAGTGCTGTCAAATGCACCATGAATTTAGCTACAAAAGTCGAGAGGTAACCTCATTCTCCACAAAGCAAGATAGTCTCCACAGGTGTTCTGGTTTTCCCACTATCTGCAATGTGTTAATACCAGAAAACAGTGTATCATCATCAAGTCTCCAGTGAAGCTATATTCAGATTATCTAGCCTGTTTTCTAATCCTCCTTTAATCCCAGAAAATTAAGAGCTAACAATATATGTACAATTTACTGGTATATTAAATTAACAGTGGAATTTTCCCCTAGCTGTTATTAATACCATAATTTGACCTGTTTCTTTTAGTAGAAGGAGCTAATATAATTTTTAAAACTTCCTTCAAACATTATTAGCAAATGTGAAATATATGGATTACTGGTTAGTGTATGAAACACTGCAGATATCACAAGCCAGGCTTCTAAGATAAAATATCTTAATTATATGGACAATATTTTATTACAGTAATGGGCAACTCCAAATTCATGATAGTCACCCAACCATCTTACCTACCTTGTAGTTGTATACAAGATGACCTGGATTTACACAGAGTTCTTCTAGGAAACAAAGTTTGGAATATGTTATAAACTTTATTTTCTGATTTTGCAGGAGGATTTTAAAAACAGTGGAAATATAGAGTTCATGCTTCAAGAAAAAAAAAAAATAGACTATGGCACAGAGCAGTGACCTGTCCCAGCTCACACTGCGGGGGGATGGCTGAAAGAACAACAGAAATGAAGTCTAGAATGCGGAGGGTTCCGACAGCTGTCAAATCACTCTCCTCCTCGAAGTAGCAAAGCATGTGTGCTAACTGTTCCAGATCCTTCCACAAGGATAAAGGCACTGTATTCTAATTATGCAGCCTCCCAGTGAAGAATGGGAGCGCGAGAACTCTCTGGCTGACTTCAGAGTCCACACCTGGGTTTTAATTGCAAGACAGCAGGGGTGGAAGGAAGAGTGAACAACAGTGCTTCCCTCCAAGCTCCTCCAGGTTCTCCGTGCAGCAGTGAGATGCTGTCCTGATTTATATCGTTCAAGACAGACCCAAAGAGTCCGTGTCACTCAATCCCCCTCCACTGCTGGCTCTGAGGAATCTGCACTGCCTCACATGAGGCTGAAGTGTCAAAAAGCATTCCCCAAATCCATCAGTGCCGTCTGCTGCCAAACACAGACCCTGCTGCTCCACAGGTTGCAAATATTTCAATCGCTGTGCAGATCTGCAGCCGCATCTGAGCAAAATTGGAAGCAAACTGGTGAAATCTGATGGCTGTATTTACCCTTCCAATGTTAAGAGAAACATACACTCCTAAACCTTCATTTTCCAAATGTTTACTGGGAGATTAGAAAAACAACAGATGACAGCCAGTGTGTCAGCCTACAAGAATCACAAAAATCCTTCTTTAAACAACCTAGCAGCCAGATGAAGACCCCAGGCCAGGAGCCTCTGTGTGTGTTTAAGAAGTTCACAGGGCTAGCATTCCTTTGGATTACTGAGACATATAAAAAAACATAGCCTCAAGTCCAAAACCCAAAATGCCCCAAAGAGGGAGTGCTGTGGCCTCACCTGTAACAAAAGTTCCTAGATCTGTCTCATTCTTTGAATCAGATTGCGGGAGCCCCAGTGTGTCCTGGATACTGAATTCAACGGCTGAAAACCACCGTAAGTAGACAGGACCCATCTGTTGGTGTGGAATCAAAGATGGCAGCCTACTGGATTCTAAAGAGAGGTATCTGAACCAGTCTACCACTCACCAATGTCATTATTCTCTGTTCATATTTATATATGAACTCATTGATTCAACAAATATTCTATGAATGCAAATGAAATGTGAATCTCATCCTGTCCTGCAATCACCCTGTTCTTCCCATTTAGCAAATGACAAAACTTGAGACCCAGCGATGGTGATTAAATTGTCCAGGAAGGTCACAAAGCTGAGCCTTCTGAATTTAGTACATTTCCCTCTTGGACCAAGCTGCCTGGTTTGTTAGAGTAAACAAACTCCTTTCTATACAATGAATGCAGGAGTCACGCTCTCTGAGAGGAGAAACTGGAATACAGGTCAGAGAGGAGGTGATGAGGTGGCAGAACCAGAGCTGGAGCCGGCCTGGGATGGTGATACCCAGCCCTCAGCTCACCCCTGGCAGGAACAGCATGGAGCCATGTGGCATGTATGGGCCATAGGACTGGACTCAGGAGAACAGTGTTCACTCATGACACAGATGGTGTGGCCCTGACTAAGCTCTTTCTTTCTCTGAACTTAGAGTTCTTCTTCTAAAGAACAGGAATAATAAAACCTCAGGGAATTACTCTAAGGAGTGAATATGATTACGTATTTGTAGGGGCTAAAAGATGTCTGGCAACTATGGATGTCCAACAACCCATGGCTACTGTCATTTTTCCTGTTTTGGGGATGTATGATACTTTCTACGATCCCAGCAAGTTTTCCTAAGTGTGCACATGTGGGGCGCTGCATGCGTCCCCAGAAGCAGAAGGAATGTGCTGTCCTTCGCCTCCTTCCCCAATCAGGACTCTGACCTCTGTCCTCTCTCTGCCTTGAGCAGCAAAGAGAAAAGAGATCACAAGAGCTAATTTATTTCAAAGATTTCACAGTCCTCTCTCTCAGCAATATACTTTGGTGTCTTCCAAGTTTTTAGATCCTTTAGGTGTATTCCTTTATGTTTCTTTTCCCTGCTTCTGAAAGGTTGGTCTACTGTTTTGAAAGAAAAAAATCCTGGGAAAGTGTTGTGCAGGTTCATAAAGTCGTGGAGCCAGGAGTCGGGAGGCCAGTTAGGCCTGCCCTGGTCACAACACACGTTGAACAGTCTAGAAACAGAAGGCGTGGGGAAGACTTACAAAAGTAACAGTGTGAGGGCTTCCTGTGAAGGTGGTGGAACACAGAAGGGGGCCGTGGGTGGCCTTTGAAGCACACTGCAGACCATGCTGACAGTGTCCCTGAGGGCTCCTACAGAGTGGGACCTCCCTGCAGGTTCTTCTGCTGGCCTGTGCCAGGATCCAGGATGCGCTGTGCCCTGGGGGGATGGAGGACTAGTCCCTGAGACTGGGGCTGGGGAACTCAGGGCAGGAGCACAGATGCCACCTGCTGCTGTCCAGAGCACCTAAAGAGAGGAGGAATGGGGCCCAAATGCACGTCACTGTGATGGAGAAGTGGCAGACCTCTGAACAAGAGGACAAAGTGGGCTGCTTTCTTTGAAGAGGGGAGGGCACAAGTAATGACCAAGAGAATGCAGAAGACCATGGCTGTGTGGGGGAGCTCTGTGGTTGTGCCAGGTTGTTACTTGAAAACAAAATGAAAGCCTGCAGAACTGTTCCGGGGGATGTGAGAGCCAGGCGGAAGTGCACCCCGAGCTGCCTCAACTCTGCCGGCTCATTCCTAAATCGCCATGACATACCTCTGACAATCAGCCTCTGGGGCCTGATTTTCCAAATTCCATCTTAGTGAGAGTCAGCTGTTCAAGCCACACATGAACTTCAAGCCTCAGAAATACCTTTTCTCTGGCTTACATACAATCTATGGACAGCAGATGTCTTGGAGTCATGGTAAGAACCCGCTTAACTGAGAGCCTGAAAGTTCTGGGAGACGCTGGGACAAAGCGGTAACGACCTTTCAGCACAGGACCCTAAGCAGAGTGACAGGACCTTAAGCAAATTACTTAATCCATGTAAACCCCGATTGTTGGTCTTCTGTGACACGAGGAAAATAAGAGAAACCTTACAAGGATTAAAAGGCATGAGGAAGTAGGTGCCAGATTCATCTTTACTCTCTTCTAAACCAGGGCTGGAAAATTTGAACAATTATTCCGATCTAAACAGAGGGTACCGTCCGACATTTATAAAGGGCCTCTGTAAATAGATGATATTCCTGCCACTATTTGCGTTTCTATCAGCCCCTATGCTGAATAATCAATAATAAATGTTGTTTAAACAAATGGTGTAATTTTCCAATCTGTGTTGTTCTAAACCGACCTTTCCTCCTCATTGCCATTTGTAATACATGCATAATTCATTGATGAAGCAGAAGGAGAAATAAGGATCTTGGTCTAAGTGGACTTTTTGGGTTGTTTTCTGACAATTTGTTATAATCCCATAAATAAAACAAAGCTTGTCATTGTAAATATGTATTGTGTTATCTAGAGGTATATTTAGTGACTAAAATAATAAAAGCTGGTCTACCTCTCCTGGCAATTTTGAGGCATAATTAATTGTTGGTAAGATATATTCTAGAACTTGAGAGCCTTCAAGTAGAAGGGAAAATAAAGGCTATTGTCAACACAAATGCTAAAAGAAATGCCTGAAAGACAGAGTCATCTGCGCTTTGGGAGGCAGGAAGAATGATTCAGAAGGTGCTTTTGTTGAGGTAGAGAGGTGTGTATGTGTTTTGTGTGTGCAGATATACACATACTCTTTAACAAATCATAAATCAAGGGGTTTGCAGAGGTTACTTCTATCAGTTTTAACTTCTGATTGTTATTTGTTCACACAAACACACATATACACACAATCTTCATATGACAAAAATATACATACAAAGATATGTGTGTATGCATACATATAACACAGGGATTTTTTTTTTTTAATAAAGCAACATCAAGAGGCTTCCGGAGCTAGCTTCCGTCAACTCCTCTTCTGATCTGCAATTTGTCCACCTGCACGCACTCATGTGCAATAAACACTTTCAATATGGGCGACAAGAGCAAGATGCCCCTCTCTCCCCAAAGGGCACCTCTGTGTGCTCCCTCAGATCACAGTGATGACATGTCAATGAAATGGTGCTTGCTCTCCTCCCAGAGATCAAAATGAGGGCTTAACCTGCAATTTACACTACAAGTCCCGTGACACTCGCCAGATCTGAAGACTTCATTCTAATCTTCCCTGCTGAAAAAATAATCAAATACTCCAGCAAAGATGTATTGACAACTCTTAATTAACCATGCTAATGGGGGGAAGACAGACCATGGACAAATGCAATCCACACATAACCCAACACCTTCATCTGGCCATTAATTTCTAACTTCCCCTTCGCTAAATCTTATTGAGAGAAAGTGAGAGGGACAGGGGCTAGGAGACTAAGACCAACAAATTCTTTAACAATAGATTTCCTGGTGTCCACATCCACACCATGCCAATCAACTGTTGGGCATGCTAACAGCAAGGACACAGCCAAGGACACCAGGTGTTCCAAGGTATGGAGGTTTAGGGGGTAAGCTTTGAGATCCTTTTGGGTGCAAGTAAATGTATTTTAGTGGCTTTTAGAATGAAATTAGCTAGGATAGCTGTGTAGCAATACAGGGTGACTTGATGGGGAACTTCGGGCTCCTCACTTGCTTATTACTGCTCCTCAGTTACAAGGCGAGGATGGGAGAGAGGGAACAAGGCCTAGCAGTTACATAAAGCCCATGGGCAATGCTTTGTAATAAGCACCTGACTGCAGTGGACCAGGACTGCAGAAAGGGCAAACTCTGCTGCCTATAATTAGCAAAGCTAAGGAAGGATGAAGGAGCCAGCATTTCCCTAAAGGAGCAGATGAGACAGCATTTATTGAGTACCTTCTATTCTACAGGCCCCACAGAACATACTGTGATGAGGTGCCATAACCAAAGGCTCGGAAAGGAAACTTGGCAGGGAACCAGAGGAGGCTTTCTCCTCCTCCTTAGACATCTGGTGCAGTCACGCCCGGTAAAAGGAGCAGAAACCATGTTATAGGGGTCAGTGACTCCACCCACCTGAACATCCATTGTGGCGAGCAGTTTTCTCTGCACCTCTGCCTGGCACCTGGTAAGCAGGCCCACAATGCCATAAGCTTACATCTGTCCAACACTGCCAATCAGCCAGCATGTGACAGGGACTATCTCACTTAATCCTGCCCACAGAACACTGGCTGATGTTATCCCTCTAATATACAGGAGGAAACAGGCACAAGAAAAGGGAAGTCGCTACCCAAAGTTGCACAGCTAGAAAGGAGCAGAGTGAAGAATCAAACCCAGACTATCAAGCTTCAGAACCAAGCTCAGGGCCTTGACCTTGGCAATTCTGGAGCTTTCTCTACCATGCATGGCAATTCCGGAGCTTTCCCTACCATGCCTGGTAGACACTGTACTCCGAGCTTTGTGTGTTTTCTCATTTAATCCCCACGGAACTTGATCTTGGAAAGGGGCAGAGCCAGGGGTGAGCGCAGAGAGCCCAAGGCCAGGTCTGTCCCTCCAGGTGAACGTAACAATTAAGAACACAGGTCTGAGCAGGTCTGAATCACTCTGTGTACAGCTGCTCGCTGGGGACCTGGCCTCGGCCCTTTGATTACTATAGGGCTTTATTACTTTCTGAATTCCCTGCACTTATCACACTCGCCCCTTCCTCCCATGTCCCCTTCCCTTGCCCTTTCTTCCCATCCAGGGCCCAGCCCCACCCCCACCCTGCTGCCACCCTGTTCACTGTTGGTGTAATGTTCACCATTTCAAAGGCCAGGTTATAGCTGGGAGTTTTCAATCCTTGGTGATAAAGGGGTCATATAAATACAAATAATCAAGTCCCAAATGTTGCTGAAACGATCATTTCAGTTCACCTAAGTTTACACAAATACAGTTTCTGTGCTCTCTTGCCTCCCTACGTGGAGAGCTGGGAAGGTCAAACTCAGGTGATGTTTCTCACCTGCATCTGAAACCGAGCTCTGGCTACATAGTTGGTTTTTAAATTTTATTTCATTTTTGCTTTTTTCTTTTCCCTGCAGTACTGGGAATCAAAGCCAGAGCCTCATGTATGCTAAGCAAGTGCTCTACCACGGGGCTACATCCCTACCCCTCTGCACAGTTTAAAACCTTAGCCCAGGCTCACGAAAACATTCTGGGTCTCCGGGTCACACACTGAACATTAAGAGGTTTAAGGGGATAGATTTACATTTAAAATACAGAGAAATTGATCAAGAGTCTAATGTGACATGTGCCCAAGGCAGCAGCAACAAACAGTAAGCATTAAGATGCACAACACACAAAGCACAGTGCACACAAGCAGCCCCTGGAGACAGTGCAGCTCTGCACTCACACCCAGAGCTCTGTAGACAAATCCAGGAAAGGGACTTAGCTGCTCTGTGCTTTCCTGTCTGACAAATGGACCATGAGGGCACCTACCTCAGAGCACGCGCACGGTGATCCACACAGATCACTGAACACAGAGTCTGACCGCAGCAGACATCTAATGAACATCAGAACTCAGCATCATCCTGCATAACAGTCATCATCTGTACCTTTCTCCATACAGTCAATGCCCATGCCTGTGAGACACTCATTCAACACACCACGTAACAGAGAGCTGTGGATGGATATAGCTCCACGCATACTTGGGTTTCTGCACTGTAATTCCCTGTTGCCCCAAACCTTCATGAGCCATGAGGCCTGCATCAATGCCTTATGGAGGAAGAGTGGGGCTGGCAGGAGGTGACTGAGTAGGCAGCAGAATCCCATCTCCAGAAGAGCACAGTATGCAACAGAAATATGTCCCTAGGCGATCCAGGAACGACAGTTCCAAGGTCACAGATGGAGTTGAGAGTACAGAGGACCATGAGCTTTTTTATAGAGCCAGAGAGCTCATGTAAAATTAGGGTTTGCACCTATCTCAGAAGTCAATAGAGATTTGGTTGACATGCAGGGCAATGCAGCTACACTGATAATGATGTAGTGAGAGACCATCATGGGGACAGAGGACAAACTCCCAGGCTGTGAAATTGCTACTTATTAGGAGCATGTTTGTGTTTTCTTCTGAGGTGGTCAGGAATTTAAATGCAGGTTTTTTCTGTTTAAAAAAAAAAATAATGACTCTGCATTTATGACTATAGATACTCAATAGGTAACTAACTTATTGTTTTAAAATGCTGGGTCGGATCCCTACTCAGCTCTGCAAACAAGCATTTCAATCTTTAAAGGAATGTCTGTCTAAACATTGGCAGAACAGGGTTGATTAGCTCTGAATTGATAAAATCTATTTCATCCCCATTCCAGACTGAAGACAGCAAGATAAGAGTTTTACAGGGACATTCAACTGCCCATGAACATCCAGTAGTCTGCAGTCATTACCCTCAACCCACAGTTACCTTGGATTCCAGCAGAGTCCCCACAAGACTGAGTCTGCCCCAAGCAGAAATAATCATCACATAGAGCCCAAACTACCACCTCAAGCAATAAGGATTGCTCCCGGAGTCACCACACAACCCCAGAACAGAGAGAGTGATCAGTGAGACTCTGGCCCACTTCCGCTAATCCATAAAAATTAGTCCCATTCTTTTGTGAATGTCCCGGTATGCTTCTCTTCATCGGCACAAACCCCTCTCAGCTCCTTAGACCCTTCCCCATGTTCTCTTTCTAATCCTGACTAATGAATCCGCCTGTGCCTCCCCCACTGATACACCCTAAAATGCTTTTCCGTGATGATAGTCAATGGGGTGCAATGAAGGTCCCATCTCCACTTTCGGGGACTCCATCTAGTGACCCATCATCTGCATTCGCAGGTCACCTTCCCTGTTCAGCTGTAACCTTTGGGACTGGGTCTGCATCCTCAATGATGCCACATCCTTCAGGGTCCCAGCAGAACCTTCTGTACGCGTGGCATAAAAGTGTGCAGTGGGGCAGTGGGAGCCGGGCCCACTTGGGGTACAAGAGACTGCAGGTACGTTGACCACAGAGACCAAAGTCCTACTGTTTTTTACCATCACTGTGCTGGACACTCCTAACAATGTTGGTGGAAACATGTTCCTCTGCCTGGGGTGGCCCACAGTCCTCACACCCCCTGGCAAGGTCCTAGCTCCCTCTCTTGACAGACTGCAGTTCTACACACTGTACTCACTTAACGAATTATCTCTAAAGGACCGACCAGGACAAAAGGGGGCTGGGGACGGATACAAATCTTGTTCATTTCTGGGCAGCAAAAATGTAAACACATTGACATTGAGACACACAAAATCTCTCTCTCAAGAAAAACCATGCCATTCTTTTTGTCTAGAATAATAACACAACCCCATACATAACTTCCACTGCACAGGCCGATGTTACAAGAAACTGACTGGAAATGGGACATCTCCCATTCCTGTGGCCACAGAAACCACTCTGGGGTCCTAGGATTTATATCCCCTTCTCAGGAGCCCAGGGTAAATAACGAATACCCCTCATCAGCTGATCAATCGCTCGTACTTACAGGCTGACACCCATCCCTCCCCAAACCACCCCTGAACAAGGTTAAAAGAACAGACTCGTGAGTGATGGTCAGACAGGAACTGGCTTCAGAAGAGGAGTTGAAAATATTAAGAAATCAACATGGGTATTTAAAAGCAAAGCCCTTTCCATGCTACAGAAGTCATTTTGCCATTCATCTTGTTCCCTGACTCTGCTTCGCCAACTTGATGGAAGATGGTTTAACTGACATAAAAACCAGCTCTACATGAACAGTGGTGATTGATGGAGCCATTCCAAGCATCAGCCAAAAACAGCACTAAAAGATGCCTCAGGCTTCCTGTTAACTGTTTTATGAGGGGACCAATACTTTTCCCCTCTTTTGTTTAAAGAATAAATTAGCAGAACAAGTACTTTGGAAAATAAGGCAGTGTTATACTGAGAGACAGAATAAAAGGGGAGTAGCAGGTAGCTGGGATGCCAATGCACATGTGGGGGAAGGGACGCCATGAAGACTGGATTGTACCAGGCTTCATCCAGATGCAGCTCGTGGGTTTCAGAGCACACAGTTTAACTGGGTTTTATTTAAATCCATGAAGTAACTGTGCCATTAAGCAGTCCCACCGTACAAGCACAATCTCTCAGAAAGAAAACCTTGCCTCGGACAGAAGTCTTGGAAAACGTGCACAGAGGTCCAAATGAGCCGTGATAAAGAAGGTCACGGGGGAGGAAGAGCATCCACCAAAAAATGAGGGAGGGAAGATTTGCGCAACTTCTTCTAAAGCGTGCACTCCTTCAACCTGGGGAGAATGAGACATGTGCAATCTGCCTCTGTATTCTTAGAACATTTCTTAATATGGAGAGGAAATAAAAGCAGGGTTTCAAGAGTATTAGAATTCCCCTTTGTGTTCTCCTTTCCGGAGTACAGAAGACCTTTCCCTGCCTTTCTTCCCTCTCATTTTGAAGGTTAATTACGAGCTGGGAGCGTCTTAGGCATCCTGGCACTTGGGACTCAGCTATTGTGGAAGAACATTGTCTGTACCACACAGCAGGAACTAACTTTGGAAGAGTCCAAATTTGGAACTCCTTTCAGAAGCCTCAGGACTGACTCCACGTCTTGGCATTCTAAGGGATGACAAAAACCCACTCAGTATCCACTTGTCTTTGAAGACATGTACATTAGTGAAGCATAAAATTCATTTGACTTTAAAAATAAAATAAGCTAGTTCTTTGGCCCAGCTATAATAAGTTCTTATCTCATGATCTGTAGTCAAAGGGTCCACCTAGTCCTGTCCCCTGCCGGGCTCTCTAGCAGGGCTCAAGCTACTTCTCAATTACAACATAGATTTTAGGTCCAAGTTATTCTATATCAGGGGTTCTCAAGCTTCATACCTTTAACCTAGAAATTCTGCTTCTGTAGATCAATCCCATACCAATAACTTTAAATGGGAAAACGCTTTCGAACAAAGATGTCCATGGCCACATAACTGGTAGCAGAAAAGAGTAACAATCTAAAAATTTAATGTTTTGAATAGGATCATGATGGTAAACCCATCGCTGAGGGGCCATGGAAAACAATTTGGAGGTGTGGTTAGGAAATGTGAAGCGAAAACAGAAACTATTATCTATATGGCAAGCTTCCCACTGTGCTAAAAATACAGATCTCTACTATATCTGGGTTGTGTAATAGAATAAGTTTAAAGGGACTGAAGAAACCTGTCATGAGAGTATATACTACAATTACAGCAAAACAAAAGAGCGTGTACATTTTAAAGTACGAGGAGAATATGCACCAAAATGCTGAGAACAGATGTGTACATGTGGGTGATCCCCACCCCGCTACTCTCTTTTTCAACTTCTGTGCAGTTTTCATTTTACTAACGAGTGTGCTCTTATTTTATACAAGAAATCACTACTTTCAGAAAGAAATAGAACTCCAAGAGAAAAAAAAAAAAAACTTCTTTTGCTCCTTTGATAATTTATTGGCTGAGGCCTGTACACGCCAGGCCACACAGATCTGTAACCACAAGTGGAGGTGCCACTAAGCTCCAAGAAGGCCTGGAGAGGCCCAGAAATGGGCTTCTTCCAGGCTCTCCCTGCTGAATCTGATCATCACACTTAATCCTTTCCAGGGATGGTTACTCAACCAACCATCCCGTTCCAGGAGCCAGGAACTGTGAGTGTAACAACCACAGAGGTGACGTGTCACAGAAAGGGAACATGACCAGGGGGCAGTGTGCTGTGGCACTGAACAAAGGCAGTATCAGAGCTGGGACCCTGTTCTGGACACTGCACAGCATGGATGCGTTGCCAAGCCTCCCAGAGTCTTGAATCCCTCCTCCTCTGCAGGAGCAAGGACACACTGGAAAAACACTGCAGTGAGGCAGTACCTGAAAAGTGCCCTAAATAGCGCTTACTGTCATCTGTAATCCCTGATAACAACTAACCACTTCCCAACAGTCCAGACACGCACAAGGCACACCACAGGCACTGTCTCACAAGCTTGCTAAGACTGTTTTACTTCACCCAGTGGGGAGTACTGCTATTACCTCCTTGGCACCCATGAGGGCCCAGAGGTATTGAGGGGTCAAGTCAGGGGCTAAGTCACTTGCCCGTCATTGTGCAGGCAGAACTTGGGAAAGCCAAGAGTGACACACAGGATGATATGCAACCGTCCTGAAATCCTTCCACTGCGTGCACAAATGAAATGGGGCCCTTGCTGAGGAGCACTGCACGTGGGAAAACCAACAGTAAAGACTGGGTCCAGAACAGGGGCACCCCACATTCAAAATGTAAGCGTGCGTCCTGCAGGGGCACAGAAAGAAGAGACATGTGGAGGGAGGGTCAGGCTGGGGAGAAGGCACTGTGGGGCCTGTTTTGTCTCAGCATGTGTTTCTGCTCCCACCCTTTCTTAACCCCCAACACCTGTGGGTCCCAGAGATGGGGGAAGAGTCAGGAAGGAGGGAGGTCTTGGTAATGTCACTCTGCCTGCTGCTATCTCTTTAATAAACCCCCTTGAACCCTGGTTCTGGGTCTCTCTCACTCAAAGATTTATGTCTCATTTTCAATGGAATGCTACATTTGGTCAGACCACGAAGAAAACTCCTCATTATAAACTGGGAAACGTGTGGAAAGAGAATTATTTACCCAAGGCAGCACTCAATCAGTGTTGCCCACATATTTATTTAGCCCACACACGGAGAAGTTGTATTAATGTTTGCCAGAGAATGTGGCTTTATAAAGTAACTGGGTCAAAAAAGACAGCATATCATTTTACAAATAACTTTAAAATTGCTTAAGTTAAATGGCTGGGCTCTCTCAGGTTTGTCTTTTCAAAATGCTGCAGAAACAATATCTAGAATTATGTCTCATAAAACACAGGTATTTCAAAGTGGCTGTTTAGCCCATTAAAGAAAATGGAGAGTGAAATCTAAATTATTTCTAGCTGAGGCAGAAGCAGAAAGAGTTACCAAAATAATGTTAGGCCGACGTGGCAATTGTTTCAGTCCACAGGGCAGCAAGGCTAACAGTTCCCGCACCAAAACTCTATTAGGAAGGCTGTACTTGTTGGCCAACAATGACAGGAATTCCATTTCTCGGCCCCAAATCTAGTGTAGCTATGGAGAATGAATCCAAAACATTTGCTTTTGGTTTACCAGAGGTGTCTGACTGCCTCAAAATGCCCTGCAAGGGAGAGAGCTATTATGTGACGCTGTCAGAGAATATTGTTTGGGGCAGCTTAGTCAATGGTTTAGAAGGTAAGCAACGGCCACCTGAATGTAAGTCCTGACTCTGCCCTCTGTGAGGTGGGTGAATCTGAGCTTTGATGTCATAAAAATGATTGAGGGTCAGGAAAACAACAAAAATGACCAGCACCATCTGGGCTGAGACAGGAGGAGGCAAGCAGGGATCGGTGCAAGAGGAGGTGGAGGGGGGATGGCGAAGACGGGGAAAGAAAGAGCACAATGACAATCAGCACCCATGACATTTCCTGACCTGTCCTCTGTGCACAGGGCTCACTTACTCCAGTGAAAGTTTGATACACACCATTGATATCCTTCTTCTCGTGTTTGTGGGTCACGATACATTCATCTACATCATGGGGATGCCACTGGTCCCCACAGGCCAGGGTCAGTGGAATACAGTGAGCAGAGCTGAGAGTCATGGGCCACGAGGCTGCATTAGTAAGGAGCAGCAGCCAACAAGGCTAAGAACCGACCCACCAAGAGGGGGTCAAATCATAAGGTGCCATGAGCGCTGAGGGGCAAATGCCCAGGCACTCATTTACTCCTAAGTGTCTTCTGGCCCTCAGCTCCTGGCCGTATGCTCTGGAGAGAGTTATGCACACCCCCATTTCTGTACCCATCTTCCCACTGAGACAGGTCCTTGTACCGGCAATACCCACCCAGCCTAACCTGCCCCTGGGAGGTGCTCAGAAAATATTTCCTTGTGAATAAGTAAAGGCACATTTTAAGACTTCTGCTCTGGATTGGAGGCTGCCAGGGCAGGAGACTCCCGCAGACTGCAGATCAAAAACAAAAAAAGTAAAATATAAAAATAAATAATAAAAATCTATCTGAACTTTCTTGGGGGATAGTGGGTGTTTGCTGAGGCTACGCTAACAAACCACCACCAATCGGGTGCCTGAAAACAACAGAAATCTCCTCTCTCAGAGTTCTGGAGACCAGAAATCCAAAATCAAGGATGTCTACAGAGCTGGTTCCTCCAGGAAGCCCCAAGGGAAAAGAGTGCCTGGCCTCTCTCCCAGCTGCCGAGAGCTATGTGCGCTCCATGGTGTCCCTTAGCTTGTACATACATCACTCCAATCTCTGCCTCTATCTTCACATCACCCACTTCTCTGAGTCCTTTGTTCCTCTTATAAGGCTAATGGTCTTAGGGCCCACCCTGAATCCAGGATGATTTTATCTTGAGAAAATTTTTTTTAACTAATTACTCTACAAAGACCTTATTTTTACTATTTTAACTATTACATTTACAGAGACCTTACTTCCAAATAAGGTCACACCCCTAGTCTTGTTGGACACAAATTGGGGGTGGGGGGCAGGATTTAACCCACTACATGCAAACTCTGCAGCTTGTCCTCTGTGGCTATTCTCCCTTCCCTGAGCCTGCCCACAGGGCATATGCAGAACCGAAGCCTGGCCTCACTGCCATTACCTAGAGACTGCATCAAGGTAGGTGCCTTGTCCCACTCCACAGTAAGTCCTGAAGAAATAAAAACAGGCATCTCAAGAGCCAAATCCCTGAAGCCTGCAGCAGCAGAGAGAGAGCAGAAGAATGCAGCTGGGGCTGGAAAGCAAGACCTGTGTGACCCACTGATGCTGTCCCACCTGTCCCATGGGCCCAGGTCTCCATCAATGTCTCAACCTGAATGGAGGTTCTTTCTTCATTGGAGGACAAAAGGACGACCCAGTTTTCTGTGCCCTGGCCCGGGTGGAAGGGAAAGTCGTCTCCGCCTCCCCTAGTGTCCACGGAGGACCGCTCATCAGCTAGACCCTGAGAGGTCACACTGCCATTCTGCAGTCGCACCGGCCCAGGGCAGCTAGAGGAGAAACACAGTCCTGGGAGACTGTAATAAAGGCAGGACGCACCAAAGTACAATGCAGCCCCAAACACACTCAGCAGCTGGGAATCGAGGGGGGTGTGTGGCCACCAGAGAAACAGCCCTGGCTTCCAGCAGACAAGAGAAGTCCCCAGTGCAGACAGGTAATGGGAGACTGCAGGCCTGCTGGGCAGGAGGTCAACAAACAGTGGGCCGCACCCATCTGACACTCGGGGACAGATACACTTCGGGATCCAAAATTCCTGCATGTCAGAAAGGTAGCGCAGCACACAGACTGCATCATATGAGCTACCTCCAACGGGATTGGGAGTAACATCCTGTGACAATCACATTTATTTTCTTCAGTGAAAGAGGACTATGCACACTAGAGACAAGAAACAAGGACACTACGTAGTCTCAAGTCAGCTAAGGTCAACTTTCACCACCAGATGAATTTGCTATAAATTTATGAAAAAAAAAATGTTGTTTGTTGGCGCTCTTTGGATTTTGGAACATCAAAAAAGGGGCTGCAGATGGGTATTTACAAGCCTGCCTTGAGGCACTTCCTTGACTCAGGGAGGCTGATCCCAGGAGGGAAGGTGTGGAGGCTGGGGTTGAGGCCAGCGAGGTCTGGACCAGGCCCTCCTGCTCCAACCAGCCCTGGCGTTTATCTATTTTGTAAAGCAAGCTTCCCTCAAAGGATTTGGTTTAATGAAAAACTTTGAGAGTTGCAAAAAAGACTGAAAAATCACTGCTGCATGTCAGAGGTTGGCAAACTTTTTTTTTTTTTTTTTTTTTTTTTTGTAGAGAGGGCCAGGCAGTAAATAATTTAGGCTTTGTGGGCCCAAGGGGCAAAAGTGAGGCTATTGTGGGAGTACTTACATAACAAGGGAGAAAACAAACCCCTGCAAATTTTCTATTGATGAAACTCAAAACTTGATTTATAGGTACTGAGATACACACTCAATATAATTTTCATGTTTCATGAAGTAATATTTTCCTCTTGATTTTTTCCCCTACCATTTAAATGTAAAAACTATTCAAAGCAATACAGCCTGTATTGGTACATGGACAGTGGTTTATGACCCTTGATTTGGGCCATTCCAGGTCAAGCAAGGGCCAACTCCCTGAATAAAATCTACTGATGATTCCCCAAGGGGCTAAATGACAGCCCATGGTTGCGTCAGAGGAACACAGGCCCAGCAGCTCCTAAAGCCAGGTTAGCCTTCGACTTACAAGTCATTTGGGAAAAAAATGATTTCTATCCAATTTTTCAAAAGCTAAATACCAACTGTGGTATGAGCTATAACTTAGCAAAATTATTTTCCTGAAACACTATTTTCAAAAAGTCACCTATTTTAAAAATATAACCTTTTTACCTCTCTTAAATGGGAATCATAGTACAGCAGGTGGCTATTGCCATCCTATTTGTGTTACATGTTTTCAGTGGGTGGCACCATTAGTCAGAATCATATTAATAAAATGCCCATTGCGTGTAAATCAGTCAGACTTCGAATCATCCTCACAGCCTCTGAACACCTACCATAAAGCTCGACAAGCCAGTCAGGAGCACACACATTCCCATTAGGAGGCAATTCATCTTCCCCAGGTTCCAGGATCCTGTCTTGTACCCTCTATGCAACTGATCCCTTGTTAAGTATAAAGTCTAGTCTCACTTTCGGATATATGGGTTCCATGGCAGACTAACGTCTTATCCTGCCTGGACCAAGAATATGGACCAACAGATCAGACAAACCCTGAATTAAAAAATGCAATCTATCCCCTACCAGAGGACTGAAAATGATTATAGAGAAGATCACACAAGTAAACTACCTAATGGCAAATTTCAGGTTAAAAAATGGCAATGTTGAAGATGTCCCTGCCATAGAAAGGGAGAACCACAAGATGACCTTTCAAGTTCTGAAGTGCCGCAAAGGCAATCTGAAAAACCAAAGCATCACAAAAACACATATTTTCCAGGAGCCTCAGATCTAGAACAACCTCCCACTGTCCTGTGTAAGTTCACAAGGAGGCCAGAAATGAATTACTGAGACCTTATTCTAAACTTCATACGCTCTTCATGTATGACATCACTGACATGTTCAATGATAATGCAAAAAAGCTATTTTTATCTGCACTTGACAGATGAGAAAAGTGAAGCACAGGATTTTAATTAACTTTCCTAAATCAGAAGGTTAAGGAGAGTCATATCTAGAGAGTCAAAGCCTATGATCTCAATGCTAGAGTCGTCAGAGGTTGGGCAACTGTGGCCCATGGGCCCAGTCTGACCCACTGTTTAAGTCAGAGCCATAAATAAAGTTTCATGAGAACACAGTCATCCATCTGTATGTTGTTTGTGGCTGCTTTCATACTCTAAAGGCAGAGCTGAATACTGGCAATAGGGACCATCAAGCTCACAAAGTCGAATATCTTTACTATCCAGGCTCTTGGAGAAAATGGCCATGCTCTCCTGCCCCGTGGCTACCAGGCACGCTACAGTCCCCTGCTGTGGGAAGCAGCACACTCACAGACTCCCGACAGGGCACCATTCCCAGGCCGCTCTGTAGATACGGGTGGCTCTGTGAGCTCATTCCAGCAAGCACCTCGCCAGGACTGCTGTCTGGACAACTGGAGCACTCGAGTCGTAAGAGTAGCCTATCTCACAAGGTGGCCTTGCTGTAGAGCTTTATCCAAAAGGCACAAGGTTACTACACTGAGCCCATCAGAATCACTCTCTTGGAGGGTTTGAAAGAAGCTATGGAGAGCAGC
This sequence comes from Hystrix cristata, assembly GCA_004026905.1. NCBI lineage: Eukaryota > Metazoa > Chordata > Mammalia > Rodentia > Hystricidae > Hystrix > Hystrix cristata. Next base: position 71,848 of record PVJO010006048.1, on the reverse strand, counting down.
AAGAGACACGAAAAGGTACAAGGAAGGAAAGAGAGACTCAGAGATCAGCTGAGCCACACGGATGGTGCAGACAGAGAGCGAAAACCAGGCCTCCTCCAGAGGCTCTTCCAAGTCAGAGGCTGAGAGGGCAGGTGATCAAGCCAGAGCACGCAGAGTGCACTTCCACCTCTTGCCACCAGGGGCTCAGGAGAGCCAGTCTGGCAGGTTCCTTAGCCTCCACCAGACAGCAAGGACCAAACACAGCAGTGAGACCTCTCCGAAAACAGCAAAACACATCAGTGAACACAAACCATGACTCACAAATAGAACCACTTTCTATTTTAAAGTAAAAAAGAAGGCAGGCAAGGCCCCACCCCCACAAATAGCCGTAGCAGCAATAACAACTGTTTTCTAATAATTCGAAGCAAAAACTGAATTTTTTATGACATTGTCCTATATTATCATCATCAATATTATTACATATGCGTGCATTTTTCTCAGTTTAAAGTCAACAAATGAGGGGAGGGGATTTCTTTTCCCTTTTTTTTTTTTTTTTTTTTTTTTGGTGCTGGGGATCGAACTCGGGTCCTTGTGCTTGCAAGGCAACTACTTTAACCACTGAGCTAAATCCCCAGCCCTTAATCAGTTTTTTTAAAGTTGAATTTGATTTCTAAATCCCTTAGGTGATGAGACTCGTGGGTTTTTATCATTTTAGTTCTATTTTTAAAATATAGACTTGTGGTTTGGTTTTTTTCCCTAAAAATCAATTCAACAGAAGATGAATTATGGCCAATGCATAATAAAATGAGAGCTACCTTTGGACTTGGGAGAATTATTAGCATTTTGATTCAATGGGTTCTTAGTCCTTCAAATTCAAAAATATCATATCAAGTCCAGGGCTTCTCAAAATACTACAGCTTTAAAGACTGCTCTTTCTCAATGTTTTTAAAACCAAAAGGACAACATGGAATAGGAATCTGCCTGCTGAGTGACTGTTAAACCCTACAGAGATGTGCAGAGACACGGCCACTCCAGCCAGTGCCGGGGCGAGTCTGGGCCCACACAGCACATAGGCATGAACTTCTCATGACCCTCCAAGATACGCATATGATAGATCACAAATACCATAAAGCAGCCTTGTAATTACAGGGAGAAATTGGTTTTAAAAGTCTTATATCAAAATTAACAGTCATAAAAATATAATAACCAAGCTCAGAGAATGTAAGGATCGGAGCATTTTGAACATTATATCTTAAATTGGTAAAAGTTGTATATTAGTATTCACGAATGTTTCTTAAAATGGAATAGTTACATGCATTATGACTTTATTATATAATCTAGAGATTTAAAAAATGAGCACCAAAAAAATAAAATAAATAAAATAAAATAAAAAATGAGTACCAGCCGCCCCTCCATATTCAGGACTCAAATCAGTAAATTCCTTTCATATAATTACGATGCTGTTGAGAGCCTTGCATCTGCCATGAGACTAGGAGGGAAGCTAGTTATAGAGATGTCTCCAGGACTCGGCAATAGGGATGTCTCTTCCCCAGGGAGGAACCAGCATTGAGCCCTAAGAAGAAACTCAGCACATTTTGATGCAACTGAAGTATGTATATGCTGGGTGGAAACTGGATCGTCACAGGCAAACGTTTTAAATTCTTGGGTAAGCTGAAATAGTACATGTGTATAGTGGAATCCATTGATGGGGTATATAGAGTCATACATTAGTCCAAAGGCCACCACCACACATTTAAAATGTCCTCTTATACTGATAGTCAAGAATAGTATACTGTATATTTAAAATTTTGTTAAAGCAACAGATTTCATGTTAAATGTACTTACCACCATAAAATAAAATTTTAAAATAATAGTCTATATCTATTATACCTGGGGAACAGAGTTGAATAAATCTGTACAACTGTGAAATGTCAGTTGAACACGCTGGCCATTAACAATGTTTGCAGAACATTTCAGAAACGTGGCAATAGCAAGAAAACATAACTCCAGTGTTTGACTTTGAACTTGAACTGGTTCCAGCTGAAGTGTCCACTTTCATCAGAAATAATGAGTATTTGTTCCCTGCCCTACCTTCCACAAACCTCTGAAAAGCAGTGCAGTGAATGAAGATAAGTCATTTAAAAACAAACACACATATTCACTCCTTTTGAATTTCTTGATAAATGGTAGAAAGTGAGAATCTTGAGAAGCAGTTTACACTATTTTCAATGGATTTTAAAGCTCTCATTTGATCTTCAAAAGACCCTTCATTAGGAAAAGTAGATTCTAGTCTGAAACAATCAATTTTATTTCCCCCGTTTAAAAAATAGCCCCTGGATATAATCTCCAAGTTTTGCAGATTTTAAAAGTTACTATTCTTATCTTAACCCAAAATCTGTAGAAACAAGAATTTCTCCCCAATAGGGAACTCCCTTTTAGGAACTCCTTGTCTACCAACATTCACCTCTGCAGACCTCTACAAATTCCTGGTCGTGAACCCCTGATGGGAGAAGCTATAGAAACAAACTCACAACTGCTGGGGAGGCCACACCTGAGAAGATGCAAGCAACTGGGGCTGGAGAGTGGAGGGGATCATGCAATAATGTATATACCTGTAAATTTCAGAGAGTCACATCACGTGGGTACTCCCTTCAGAGTTCTAGCTTCACTGTTGCAAATGAATGAACAAACAGGTTTGATTCTGACCTCAACCGTCCTAATACTACTTTTCCTATAAAAAACTGAAATTCTTCATTTCTAAGTTTTCTTACTCTGATGATTTTAAGTAAAGCAACTTTTTAGGCTGTGGGTGAAATACTACATTCATTTAAAAACAAAGTGTGCTTATTTACACTTTCTACTATTTGATATATACTATGTGCTTAAATTCTGTAGCTCCTAGTAGAATGTAAACTCAATGACAGCAGAGACTTTTAGCCTTATTCAAAAGTGTATCCTGGGATCTTAGTACCAAGGCCTAACCTACCGCAAGCACTCAAGACTCGTTGAGTGACTGAATAAATATATAAAATTCTATATTGTATAAGAAGAAATTGAATAAATAAACTCTATGTTGTGCAGGAAGAAAAATCCAAGTTTAGAGGTCTTTAAAAATTGACAAGTCTTGCAGAATTTACTACATGGGCAAAAGAAGAAACCCCCACTAGAAGCCATCTTAAACAACGGCAAAGCAGTCAGGACAGGCCCAATTCTGACCCTGCATTTCCATGTATCAGCTACTCCTTAAGTTCACATACTGCTCCACTCAGCCAATGGCAATTGTGGGAGAGAAGCAATTGATAATAATTATGTTTTCTGCCTTCTCTTGGGTTATGAATTTATCATGATGCAAAAGTCGAGCTACTCTGATGCCACGTTAACAATGATAAACACCATAAAGACAAAAAGAAACGAAATTTAAGCATTTAAATTCTGCAGGGGAGTTTATTAAACAGATTAACTAAGAAAAGGCAAAGCTACACAATTATGGAAAACAGGTAGCAATGCTCTCGCTGGCTATTTTTGATGGCCACCTGAGAACAGATTTCAAATGCCCTCATTTCTGCAGGTACATTATCTTGTGTTTTATTGTTATTCACAGCTGCAAGTTGATTAATTTGTATTCAGAAATTCTAAGTGGCAAATGTGCAATGCATAGTAATATACATTTTTTACGGACACAGTGAAGATGCCTAAACTACATCTCATAAGTAACTCTTGCTCAGCCAGTAAGCAAAAACCACAAAGTTTGCAAAAGGCTTTGAAACAGTTCAAACTGAAAGAAAAACTGCATGAGGAAGCCCCTTTCCTCCACCCCATCCTTTAAAGACTAAAAACACTAAATCAGAGACGAAACCAAACAAAGAGAGAGGCAGGTTATGTTCAGCCACCAGAATCATCAGTGTTGACAGTTCAGGTCTCTGACTTCTTGTTCACTGGGCATTTCCAATAAAATCCAGAAACACCGGTGACAATTCAGTACCAAGAGCCCATGCACTGCAGTCAGCACTCCAGTAAGGGACAAGGACACCTGCTCCATCCAATGCCTGAATGCATTCATGGGAGGCACCTAAGAATACCGAACCAACTCTCATGTCCTCCACTAAGGAGATAAGGAGTGGCTCGGATAATCTAAACAGGTGGCAAATAGGTGTCACTGGTTTGGGAACACACATTCTGACCAGCGATCTCCCCAGTTAGCCCTCTTGTCCCTGCCGTGGCTGATTCATCTCCCTGATCATGTCTGCCCCGCTCAAAGGGAATTTGCATGTCCTTTCCTGCACCTTAGAAGTAGATCAGAGACCATGCTTCTCAGCTGAAAAAAAACAACTTTCCCCGTGAAAGTGTTTGCAAATTATCCGCTTTGACAGCAGTCACTCAGCAGTTGTCAGCACTCTCCCGGGAAAGTCTCATCAACCACCTAAGTTAACACAGTAAGAGCAGTATACTACCAGGCAACCATATTCGTGAATATTATTCGGGCCTAATCTTGGTTTCCTTTTTCACAATTTGCAATGCTTACAGCTTCTAACTGCACTCCTAGGCTGGCTGCCGTGAATATGGCCAATCCAAGAATGTAGAGTCAAACATTCCTGTCCACTGCTCTCCTCATTCATTACAGCTAAAATACTTGACCCAAACTTTTGTAAACTCCTCAATGCAGCCCAAATACCACTTGATAACTGTCACTCTGGCACTCAAATATCTTCCTACCCGTCCCCTTCCGCTGACTAATGCGTGAGGTGAGAACTATTGAACAATAAACAAGAAATAAAATCTAAATTCCTAATGGACAAAAGACAGAAGAAATCATAAAACAATGACAATAAAAGGTAAGATTCCTTCCTGAGTTAAAAATTTCAACAGAAAATTTTTGAGTTAAAAAAGGCAATTTGATCAAGAATCAAGATTCTGAGTTCTAGTCTTAGTTCTTCCTATTCCTTTGAAACACGATGATGGACAATTTCTAAGTATTAATACTATAAGCTAGGCACAGTGATGCATGTCTATACTTCCTGCATTTCAGGAGGCTGTGGCAGGTAGATTTCAAGTTTGATCTCAACATGGGCAACTTAGTGACTTAGTGAGACCCTGTCTCAAAAAATTTAAACAAAGGGCTGGAGGTGTAATTCACTGTGAAGGCCCTGGGTTCACTCTCAGTACAGCCAGAAAAAAAAGAAAAAAATAAGATCCTTAACTTCATTTTTGTAGTGGAGAATTAGTATGTGTCCCAAAAGAAGTTGGGTAAGCAGATCATGCATTGAAAGTACCAACAGACAGTGCTATACAAACAGGATATGTTGGTACCACTGAGTTGAATGACAGGCATCATAGCTCAAATCAGCCCCGGCATAGATCAGGAAGATAAATGATCTAGATACAAAAACAAAGATCCATACACATCAGGTGGCACAGGAGATACCTCCTAGGTACCTTCTTTCTACATAAGAACCACAAAGTATTCAAAACATTTCAGTGGAATTTAGTTGCACAAAAGTCACCACAGCCCCACCTCACACTGCATTTTCCACACCTCTGGAAAGGAAAAGAAAATGAAAACAAATCGTCTGCCAGATGATGCAGAAATGACAGATAAAACCCCAATGCTATGTCTGTCAACTAATGACATTCTCCAAAACACTCCAATGTTAAAAGTCCTAAAATGAAAAATTTCAAGTCATCTGAAATCTTGATTCACCTAAGAGAACATGATTCCTGTTGACTCACGTATATCTCTACTGAGGGGAGAAAAGTGTGTGTGCACATAATGTCTTCTCCTCTAGGAGCGACTTCCCACCCGGAGAAGAAAACCATTTAGGAGTAACTGAAAACTGGGTCCTGTGACTGGCCCTTCCATAGGGAGCTGGAAGAGCTGGGCCCACGGGGATTTGTGGTGTCCTCCAGGTCCCTTGGGCACGGCTCTCCCCCAGGTCCTATCTGATGAGCACAGACAGTCTCTTTGCCAGAGAGATGTTCCACAGGCCATGTTAGTGTGGTGTCACGGTGACATCTTGTGGCAAAACAGGATATAGAGACACCACATTCTACCCACAGCTGTATTCCCGTTAAACAGAACTTGATTTGACCATGTGTGTGATTCTACCTAAGCAACACCTCACTTTGCCCCTCTTTCTTTGAAGAGCAGTTTTTGAGGTCCAAAAACAAGGAGCGTCTGTTGGGGCCCAATGAAAACAAGGAGCCTCTGTTGGGGCCCAATAGAAATGCACATTTAACCATAAATCAAAATGAACATTTCCCAGTATACAACATACAAGAAAGCAGCAATACTGATTCGAACAATAGGTTCAAGGTTATAGAAGGGCGCCAGCCTTCACTGGTCACTCATGTTCCGGTGACTAATGAAAAAAAAAAAAGGCAGGAAAAACAAAGCACAAAAACAGGTGGAAATCAGGTAATGCATGTTCAACTCCAAAGATTTCTAAAATAAAACCTGAATTCAGATGATAAAATTCCAGCAGGTGTGTGTGAAAACTGTGCTCATTTACTCATTAATTCTTTAATCCTACAGTATACAATTCACAAAAGATAAACTTTAGGTGTTTACCCACCTGAGGTTAAAAATGAATAGTACACAGGAAAGCAATACCAACAAATAATACGATTTCATCACAAAGTTAAGAAACTGCTTGGCAAAGATGACAAACATAAATGAAAAGATCACAGTTGCAAGGATGCCAACAGAAAGTAAAACCACCAGCATTGGAAACGACAGTAGTGCAACGGAGGTGGACAGCAGGACTAACATGGACACGTCTCAATGTCCAAAGTGATTTCTCTTTAACCATTTAGAAGGCAGGAGGTGCCTACCTAGAAATGATATGAAGCTGCAGACATGAAATTCTTATGTCTGGGAACATCTCTCAAGGGATTGGGCTGTGTGTGTGACACACTGAACATGTATTGATAAGTGTGCCCATCAGTAGATACCACAACACAGCCAGGCTGGCATTCATCACCTATTCAGTGTGACAATAAATACAATACTGGTTATCTGTTACTATCCACCAGAGGAGCAGTGCAGCAGTGAAGCCTGAACTACACAAGGAAAGGGAGTATTTTCCTTCTAGTAGTTTCTAGGCGGTGCAAGGAAAATCATTATTAAGTTTTTTTCTTGGTAAATTATGCATCCCTGAGAATGCCGAGATTTTTAAACAGAAGACTATGGCTGTAAAATTCGTGGAGACTCGGGATGTTAGGTATCCTTCTCCTGGATGGCTAGGGAGTCAGCAAGATCGGTGCAGTCTGCAAACTGAATTAAACCTAAACTCCAACTCCAGACTGCAGAATTGGAGCATATTCCCCAACACAGCTCATGTGTGAGAGCTTAAGAATAGTCATCTCTAACCTTTCATTCCACTCATGTCTGAGGATACTCAGATATTGCCAAAGAATAGATAATTGAGCAGTACATGGTTTTATTTACAAAGAAAGCCAGAATGCCAAGTTTTGTTTTCTTTCACTGTCTTTTGTTTTTAGCTATAGAGGTTATAGTAAAAGTAATGATAACAGTGTGGGTAATCTTTAAACTCGAGGGGGAAAAAAGATACTACAGTACTTAAACAGAGCATGGAAGTGAGTCAAATTATAAAAGACAGAATAGATTATGAATCAAATAGGTGTCAAATAGGAGAAAAATGGGATATGAGGGTCTTTGCATGTTAACCTAGGATTCGAGAGACAAGATAGAATACAGTGGTTGTACTGAAACATAGTCTTTTTGTTTTCTAATCAGCCTTGGTATATTGATGAAGGAAGGAATAAGTAATTACAATAACTGATACTGGGATAACTGACTTACCATCTGGGGAAAAGAAGATGGATCTTCACCCCATCTCTTTTCACAAAATAATTACCAAGGAATTGAATGCAATCAAGGTCAAACTTAGAAGCAGGAAACATGTAAGTTTAGCAGGAAAACATATAAGTGCACTTAATGTTGCTTTGAAGGCATAACAAATAAAACAAACATCACGAAGAACAGGTTGACCACTTTTGCTATGTTAGAATGAAACATAAAGGTAAAAGAGAAAATCATGAGAAAATACCTTAATATATATAATGAAGGGTTAATATTCTTAACATTTAAACAGTATCTTTAAACAGTATCATTTAAACATAAAAGTCCTTATCATTCAAAAAGACACCAAGATAAAATTCAGCCAAAGGACATGAGTGGACCATCTACAGAAAAAGACATTGTTATTAAGTCCACTGAAATTTTTTCCTTCACTGCTCATGAAGGAAATACATAGAAAAATTAGCTACTACCTTTCTCTTAACAATCTAGCTTCGGAAAATTTGAGTTATTCTTAGGGAAAACAGAGCAGAGTCGCCTCATAATCTTTCAAGAGGGCAATTCAGCAATTCATCTTGAAAGGAACAGATAATGTACCTTTGAAGAAGTACTTCCAGGAATACTAAGGAATCACCCACTGTGTACTCAAAGACATTCACTGCATCTCTGTTTACAATGGAGAAAGCTGTACAGACCCTGTCTCTCCAACAACCGGGGATTGGTTAGTAAACTACGATCCACTCATCCATTAAGACATTGATAACTATTACAGTTGATGCTGTGGAAGGATTTAGTAGCACAGAAATACTGTTAGGTGAGAAAAGGTAGTTTCCAGGACAATTTTATTTTCTTTTTGGCCTGCCTATATTAAAAATAAAATTATGAGCAATACATGTTACACCTCGCCAATAAGCCTTCCAAAATGTCTTATTCTACTTAATAAAGAAGAAAACACGATATATATAATATCCCTGGACTCCTCCTTTCCACCTGCAAACCAAAGAAGCTTCAGCAGTGGCTTAATCCAATTGGGCCTCAGTTTCCTCAACTGTAAATGAAGATTAACAACAGCCTCCATCCTTAGCCATACAAAGAAGGCTAACAGCAAAACTCTAAGGCTGTCTTCTCTTGAGATATGTAAAAGCTACTGTGTCATGCAGCTGTCATTGTTTTGGAAGTTCTGTTATCATACCAGCCAGGCAAAAATCATTTCACCGACAAACGTATCTTCTCGGCTTGGCTCTGACACACTTTGCCCACATCTCTGGACTAAACACAAACACCCTCTCCTTCCGGAGCAGGCTGATGCTCCCTCCTGCTCTGCACCACTGGGGTGTTCAGACCACTTCACCTGTTTCCTGTCCCACCATTTAGCAGCCTGCCGTCCCTCATTCTCTGGCATGTCATATGCATCCTTCGTTTTGCCCACACCACTTCCCACATGACGGAAGCTCAAGCACCTTCATGCCAGCCACACCAAGCTCTGGTGGACCCAACACATTACTGGTGCTCTTTTCTATTCCACTGATGCCTTGAAATTGAGAGTGCAAACAGATACATTCCACACAAGTGCAAGACTGACTTCTGGGGCTGGGCAATTCTGTGTTCTGTGCACTACAAGATGTTCCGTAGCATTGCTGGCCTCTGCCCACTGGACACCAATTAGAAGATGAAGTACCAAAATTAATGAAGACATTGCCAAATGACCCCTTACAGGAAAGGGAATACAGTCAACCCTGTTCTAGCACCACTGCACACAGTGAGAAAGGCACTGTTTTCTTGTTTCTGGTGGGCATGACCTATAAGTAGCAGGTACCCAAATCAAACAAATTAGTGTCTCAAGTATATTCCATCAGCAGGAAGTCCATCCCAGAGACTCAACCAGAATGCCCAAGCCTGAGTACGGAATGACAGGAAGAACATCCGTCCCTCCTCCTCTGCTCCCTCTTCGGCCTTAGGTAAGGAAGGGGACAGCCCCCTGCACCCGAAGCCTATTTGTGTCTCCTCTGAAATCATGTTCTGGAAGCGTTACACAGTGAGTGTGAAGATCTTTTGTGAGATTACTTATCGCAAGCGTGTGTCACTTTTTCAGCACCATAAAACTGAAATACTTGAAATAGATGTCACTACATTTGTCATGAACTGACATGGCCAATTAATATAACAAATTCACCATGGAGAAACGCTTCCAGCTCCCAAGGTATAAACTGCTGAACATCACAATTTCATCTTGTAACAATGGGCCAACCTCGCCAGGGCTATAAATACGAGGCGGTACGGACTGATTAAATGGTAAGAAGTGCTGTTCACTGGGCGTCTCTTTCCAGGGTTGACACTTTGCACCGTGCCTAAAGTGAACAGGTACCACTACTGTCTCAGCTGCAAAATATGTTTTTTTCACCCTTTCTTCAGGAAAACGTTGACTGTCGCATGCTCTGTCATTTTCTTCTCCTCGCAGCTAGCAAGTGGCACACTCATTATATGACATGAAAGATTCTAGACACAGGTTATCCCAAGTTACGTTGCTATTTGGCTGGTGGGGAATTTTTTTCTTTTCCTTTCTTTCGTTTTCTCTCTTTTTGTTTTTTATCAAGCATTGTCACAGCCAAACTCTTCCTCCTAATGAGGTGCAGCTAGGCCCATGGCCTTAAAGAAATATGTACTGGAAATGAAATGGAAAAGACTTGGCCACCTTCAAACTCCCCACAAGACAGATTTGGCCTCTTGGACCCCCTGGGATTCTGCCAGCTCCTCTTCCTGTGACCACCTTAGTGATCAAGCAGGGAAAAAAAGCCATTGTTCCAAGTCACACAAGGAATTTCGGTGATTTTCAAGCGTTTTCTATGTAACACTGCAAAGGGATGGAACGTGAAGTGAATTCCACAGGACGTGTTTGAAGCTCAAAGGTCTTGAGTTTCTTTCCTCAGTGGAAGTTTTAAGTTCCAGTCCTATGGCATCGTTCTTTATATTGTTGGCTTGGAAGACAGATACAGCTTTAAGAAGGAGATTATGTATTAAGGAGAATAAGTAAGAGCCAATAAATTACCCAAACTGAATAAACCAAGTCTGCTTTGGAAATAAATTTCTGGATGAAAGTGAGACCTGTATGCATGAGTGCATGAAATCAGAGAGAAATGTGTCAAAAACAAATTACAAACCTTACAAATTCAGGGTTACACATGAATGGATGGTAATAATCACACATCAGTCAAACACAAAGTGTGTATTATGTCTTGCATTTCATCAAACAGAGTTAGCTCTTGGGTCATTCATTAGCAACCTTGATCCCGGATACCTGAGGGCTATGGTTCTGCCTCAGTATTGTACTTCCTTTTCTTACCTGCTTCTCTTCCTCCCTTTGGTTCAAAATACTTTCTGAAGAAAGAGACTTTTCTTTTAAAGGAAAACATCCATGTCTCTGCTCAGATTCACCATCGATGGAAATGGGAGAAGTACACTTCAAAGTAAATTACCAACCCCCTTACATTTGACACAAAAAGCTATAGGACGTTTTATGACTATTTATATTACACTTTTTTCCCCTATTCCTCTTCTTCCAACGATGGAATCTGTTTCATGAAAGCTCAACCATGCCTTAGAAAGAACAGTTTATTCCAATACAAACAGAAATTATAGAAAATATAAAAATCCTACTAAACCCTTTAATCACTAACTTTCCAAGCAGGTGAATTAATACAGAGGACATTTGAGATTTATTTTCTTTAAGCTCCAATGGTAAAGAGTGTTTCAAAGTCGTTCTCAAAGCTTGAGAGATTTTAAAAATCCAAATGAACTGAGCTTAATTCTGTAGTGTGATATATAATAAAACCTATTCCAGGATTCACCTACTTAAAGATATGCAGTATCTCTGGATAAGAGAAAAAGAAATTAAAGAATCTACACACACATGGATCAAATGGTTAAAAATTTTTTGAATACAGGTTTCTTGCATCAAGTAATAAACTCAAGCTTTTCAGTGGATATATTTAATCTTGATTTTGGAAGGAACTGGAAAAGAAATTACTAGAATGAATACTAGGTTCAAAAGAAACTGAGCATGTTTCTCTATAGCGAGAACATCCCTACCCTGTAACCATGGGTATGGTGCCCACGTCAACCCAGTCTAGCCTAGAAGTGGCATTCTGGTCCTTTTATTCTTTATAGTCCTCACCATGGGATCACCTATAAATTACTTTTTATATGAAAGACAATATAAATGGTATTCTGGTTCCTATATTTCTTTTTGTTTTTGTTTTTTTTTTGGTGGTGCCGGGGATCGAACTCAGGCCCTTGTGCTTACAAGGAAAGCACTCTAATCACTGAGCTAAATCCCCAGCCCTGGTTCCTATATTTCTTAATCTTACATAAGAAAACACTAAGCATATTTTGAATAAAAATTGTCAGTTATCTGATCCCACATCAAAGGTTAAATACCAAAGCTAAGTCACTAAGTTTATGAAGATGGCAGACAGCTTTGGTTCTCAAGTTCTGATACAGAGATATCCCTGGGATGCTGTTGAAAGAGCAAAAGAATAGTCAAAGACCTTGGAAGATAACTTCACAAAGTCATTTCAGTAACAGAGTTAGTTATGGCCAAAAACTGTACCTGTTCCATATTTGTTATTCACTTTAGTAATTACTCAAACTGAATTAACAGTTTGCTTTGCATTTTTGGTTTCTGAGAAATGTGAGAACTGTATGTATAAGTGTGTGCAATCAAAGAATACAAGTCAGTATAAGAATTTTTGCTTAAATGGAATAATCCATGACATAAGTGGCTTTGGATCTTGTAAAATTCATTGGTATCAAATAAGGGGCCCAGAAAATGCAGCTCCCAACTCAAGAAAAGACAGCACAAAATCCCAACACATTCTAGACATGACTAGATAAAGAATTTGTGTGAGTGCCTTGTATAAACAAATATTCGCAATCACCTAGCTAGTTCTTCCCATTCCAGGGAAGGATAATCCATTTTAAATTAATATTGAATTCATCAAAATACAATATACAGAGTAATTATACTGATGATGATTCAAGATGCACTTTTTAAAAATATTACTTTATGGGGCTATAGTTCACATGCATTTCACCCACCTAAAGCATATGATTCAATGGTTTTTAATATATTCACAGGTATATGCAACCATCACCAAAGTCAAAGGAAGACAAAAGAAGAGGAAAGAAAGAAGACCAAAGAAAGCTGAGGGAAGACAGGGACAGAGGAAGCCGGAGGAGTGTGCTCTGGGGTGAGCCTCCATGGTCTTCGCTCTTGTGGGAGTTTCTGATATTCCCCACGGAAACAGAGCTTTATGTGCTGAGTTGGAAAAAATAATAATTCTTCTGAAATATAGTAAGAGACAAAGCAAAAGAAAACTGTTCATTCGAAAAACTGAGACTCACCGAGTTAAAAAATTAAGTTGTACAGATCAGAAATGTAATCATAGGAGACAAGCTCTGAGAGTTTTTCAATCACTGAGGGGCTGCATCAATTTAAAGTCATGTTACATTAAAGAGAAAAGCATCTGGGAGAGTCTCCCCATGTCACTTTAGATTAGATTTGTTGTTGTTATCAGGCTGTGCACTTTGTCGGCTTTACTTTACATTTTAAAGATATTGCTTAATGCCCATAAATAAGAAACTTATAACCTCTGACTTGTTCTCCATTGCCCCGAGATTAGCAGACAGCACAAATTAACATGAAGACAGAAACACACAATGTTCATCTAGATTCATATTAACATATTAACTAACTTCCTAGGAGTAATCTAACTGAGGGCAATGTCAAATCCAGTGATTTTTTTTAAACTCCACTCCACTTAATTTAAGAGTTACACAAAAATCAATTTGTGGTCTACTCCCTTCACCTACTCTACCACACAGGAGGGAACTGGAAAATTCCACCCACTGGGTTTCAATGTCTTGTCAAGTGCGACTTCCTTCATCTCACCAACATCTTGCTAAATTGCGTATGAGTTTAGTCCTGGACTCTGAAGTCTTCTAACCATCAAGCTGCATAAAAGTGACACTTCACCAATTTAAGTGATAAGTTTTCAAATTGTGAAGCATCTAATTGCAACAATAAATTCACCTTGCTTTCCTCTATGGAAGACATCTGTATCTTTAACAAACAAAAGTGGCAGTTTAAAAACAATTAGACTCAAACTCTCTAATGAATAAAAATCACTCTCTCTACCGATTGCACGAAAACTTAGAGGCACATGGCGATGTGTGGCTATACGACACGGCACAGAGACCAGGGACATCCTGAGTCAGGAAGGGCTCTGCCCTTGAGCAATCCCCCTACCTTACTCTGTTTTCTAGAAAGGAGACCATTCTAGATGCTGTGCACCTAGAGGAAACATGACATTCTCAAAGTGACGATCACTGTGGTCATTTGCTCAGTACATTTCTACTCCTCGGGGATAGAAGAGTGGTCTTCATATTGTCTGATGGAGTTTTTGCTGCCTCATGTACTCAAATCCTGCCGCTGTGGAAAAACTGCCTTCAGTCTCCACACACCACAGCCCCGCAGAGCTGCAGGATCCACATGTTTAAAGAACCTGACAGGAACATTCAGAAGGCAACAACAGGGAGGCTGAGGAATGAGGAACAGTGAGATTCTGAGGAGTTGGGTTGGGGGGTTGCCTTTCGCTTCCCTTAGGATAGAGGGCTCCAGCTGAAATCCAAGGGAGAAACTGACAGGAGAGTTTCCAAACTGAATCTGAGCTGCCAAGGGCATGAAGTCTGGAAGGATCTTTGAGGGTCATTCATCTCCACTCCACTTCCAACTTCTCTGCTGACTTCAGAAACTGCCCTCGGCAGCAGATGAGTCTCCACGGCCTTCAAGGCCTCCAGAATTATCTATCCCTGTGCCACTATATATTAAACACCCTTTCCCAGTAGGTGAAATAACTGTTTGCTGAGTGAGGGGATGAATCTTGTGTGTAATGTTTCAAGCACATGACAAACACCTTTCAACACACCTGGCACGTAATTACTTTCAATAGGACATTTCTCTTCTGAGTCCCTGGAAGATTTTTGGCCTCCGTTGAGTCTGGAAGCCCAAAACACAGCTGAAGAGTCTGCTCTCAGGCCTCTGATCTCATCAGGAGGTTCACATTCCTCAACCTGGCAGAGACTCCAAAACAGCAGTGTCCACTACCTAAGTGATCACTTAGAGACCTGTACTCATTTGCAACTGCTCTCACGAAGGCTCTTGCCTCCTGCCTTGTAGCGTTAGCATTTTTATTCCCACCAGAGTTATACCTATATCGATACTTTTTCTACCACCTGGAAAGCAGAATCCAACCAACCACACTTACCATGGGCAGGGCACTGTCTAATGACTCCACACACCTGGAGAGGCAGCCAGAGAAATGAGGATGAAGCAGGAAGGATGGGTCTGGATTCCATGACCGTGTAGGAAGGATAATACTGACACCTCCCCGCACTGGAGACGTCCACAAGCTAATCTCTGAACCTGTCACATTAGGCTACGTGGCAAAGTGGAATTCAGGTTGCAAATAAAATTAAGGTTGCTCATCAGCTGAATTTAAAGTAGGTAGATGATTCTGGGCTATCCAGTGTGGCCACAAGTGTCCTTAAAGGCAGAAGAAGTAGGCAGAAGGGAGTTGAGAAAGATGTGACACCAGATGAAAGACACACAGAGATACGACCTTGCTGGCTGTGAAGATGGAGGAAGGGGCCAAGGTGAAAGAATGTGGTGACCAGACACAAGGAAGAAACAGACCTGTCCAGTGATGTGTCAGAAAGCACATGGTTAAATAGCAGAGACAGCACACAATGCATTTGCCTCTCTCCTAGTAACAAAATTTCCAACAATGCCTGTCTAACCTTCCATGTCTCAAACCAGTGAAGCTGCCTCACCCACACATTTAAGGGCTTATAGCAAAGACAATTTAAACCATCTCATACTAGTCTTTATGAGGCTGTCTAAACATGGTTTGGTACCAACTATTGTCATCTCAATGAACTTAGATATACTGAGCCATATCCCTAGGTTCTAGTATGGCTCCAGAGAACATATATTTGGTACTCTTCATTCAATGACTACTGATAATCAACTTGTCTTTTACAATGATAAATAAGGTAGCTCATTAACTAACAAAGACAGTGTTAAATGAAACCAACTGAGGGTCAAACAGGATGGAGCACATCTAGATACTACGGTTCAAGATGAAAGGGGAAAAAATGGTAAAGTGTAGCTACACTTGTTGCAAATAGGGAGGGGTGGGTGAATGGAAGGGAGGGGAGGGGAAGGGGGGGGAAGAGGGGAGAAAACCAAGATGTATCATGTACAGGTACAAAATAACCATGCTGATTATGATCATTATGTATACAATGTACCAATACATGTTCTTGGTAAAAATAAAAAATTAAAAAAAAAAAAAAAGAAATAAAGACTTGGCCTTGCTTTCCACAGGCTTGGCAACCCCAACAGGACCTTCAGACATGAATATTAGAAAAGTGCTGGGCAGGACAGTTAAGTGGCATCATTAGTAGGGCCAACAGGTGTTCAGAGGAAGGGGGCTGGGGTCCCAGAAGAATCTTCAGGAGGAGGTCAGCTGTGAACAGGAAGGTGGGGAGGGGAAGACTAGGGTGCAGATGCTGGCAATGATAAGAGGGCTCACAGCAGCAGGCATCCAGTGTGGCCTGAGTGCCAGACAGTGTGCTTGGTGGCTTATAGGCATCATCATTTAAACCCTCACGTGACCTTTAAGAGAAAGGAACAATACAAACCACATCTTCTAGATGAGGAAACTGAACCTTACAGATGTCACTCAGGTAGGAACTTGCAAGGTTTGAACTTGGACCATCCTGTCTGACCTTAACAGCACTCACATGGCCCAGCAAGTATGACTTTGGAGCCCAGAGATCCTGAGACATGAGGGTTCAGGCAGGAAATCTGAAATGGGGGGGGGGGGCTGGGGGGAAGGTGTGCTAAAATGGGTCCTGCCATGAGCCCAGCACTCATAGGGGACAGCAGCGGAAAGCCAGGGTGATCTGACGGGCAAACCTCTACCCTGGTGGCTAGAGGGCCAGACACCAAAATATGGGCTACACCTCATTTCAGTGCTTAGAAGAGCCGAGGCAGCTGTGCTGCGAGATGCAGGGCAGAGTGTGACACGCTTACACCCAGGACAGGTCTGGAGACAGCCTCCTGAAAGCGCCCTGGGGGCCCCAGAGGCCCTGAGGTCTCCAGGGCTTGTCACTCAGGCACCGAATACACTTAGTCTAATTGGATATTATTCCTCCTTTATGAAGCCAAGCAGGCTGTTACCTGGTTCCTGCATAGGACGTCTGCAGCTTCATTTCACAATTACATCTCCCTGGTATTTGTCGTAGCACAGGAGTGAAATTTCTGTGTCTCTGGTCCCCAGTGTCATCTTTTCCTTCTGTTTAAAATATCGATGCTATGCCAGTTTTTTCATCTGTAAGCTATTTTCTACCCTCTACAAAAAAAAAAAAACCTACAATATCTGACCAATTATTTTCTCAGCCACATTAAAAATAGATGCCACTTCCGTGACACTGAGATGGCTATTACACCTGCTCAGAACTGTCCCATTCTTTGAGTCTTTAGGGTGCATAGTAGGACTGCACTTCCTTGTCCTTTCAAAGTTGGTCATGGCCATGGACTTGCTCTGGCCAGTGAAACATAGGGAAGTTTCACAAGCAAGACATCAGTCTGTCCGTCTCCCTTCCAAGTACTGCAGACATAAACCGAGGTGGCATGAGATGGTGCCAGGCCAGCCTGGGTCCCTAACGGCACAGCCCCCACCTACCACCTGACTGCGAGAAGCCAGTTCAACCCACTTCAGGTCCATTCTGTGTTCCACTTCTTCACCATGAAGATGGCTTTTAGTTTGCCTCCTGAAATCACTAAATTGCTCAGGAGTTATCAAAGATTACAGTGTCTATCCTAAATCTTAGGTCCTTTTTGGTTTCTCTATATACACGGCATAACCTCCTTCTTGAACATAATCTGGAAGCACAGAACAAAACACATGCAATTCTCATGCACTCATCTTGAAGGTTTAGAGTAGACTCATGGACATTTCAGCTACAAAATTCAAAAGCAAGGAGTCAGCCAACTAGTCCTAACAGAGCTTTCTGGAATCCAAAAAAAGCCATACATGTGGTCAAAGAAGGAGTTATTCCTCCATCTTCCCCTGTAAATCACCTTTATTCCCAGGGCCTGAATCCTCCTAGAATACTCTAGCTTTGGTTCCTCTGAGCTTATACCTTTGCCTATTAACCTAGGCCGATCACCCGCTCAGTCAGACGAGAGGTCAATCGGTTCTTCCTCCACGTGACCTTCATGACAGCAACCAAAGGCCAACAGACAGCTTAAGTGTTCACACAACACAGCCGCTGAGGCGAGATGCCAGCCTCTGGAACAAGGAGGAACAGGGCAGGCCGCCTACAGTCATACACCAAGCTGGAGACTTGCCTGCTTGATGTTCCTCATGCCTTTCTGAAATGGGTGCAATGAAAATAAATCTGCTGCCCCTCACACCTGTCCTAAATAGACCACCTCCCCAAAAAAGCAGAAACTCACACACACATGATTAAATAAATACAATTATGACTTTGTGCACACAATGCACATCATTTACAACATTCACAACAAAGGAAGCTCAGCGAGGTTAAATGGTACTAAATGACAGGCCCTGGATTTGAACCACATTCTTCTAACACCAGGTTCTTGTCCCTCCTAAGCCATCAAACATCCTCCCCTTATGCCTTGTTTTGTGGGTGTTCTTCTCCCTGCCGAGAAGACCCACCCCACTGTGGATTGTGCTACAAAACTTGCTTCCTGTTTTCCCCATCAGCCATCCTGTGTTACCCACATTCACCCTGCCCTGACCTCCTGCTTCTGGAACCCCCTTCCCAGGGTGATTCTGGGTGCAATCTAGCAGTGAGGTCCTCTGTTTCCCAGGTCCCACTGTGCTATGATGCACTTCCTAATGCAGGTCTTGATGCTGCAGCTACAACAGCACCTGCTGACATCTGCAGTGCTTTCCAGACACCAGGTGCTTTTACTAGGCAGATCCCAGGTGAGGTAGCCTCCCTGCACCTCTCCTGTACTCAAGGTCAAATGTGACCTTACCAAAACCTTCCCTAATAACCTGACAACAGCAACACTCAGCACACAGTAGGGCCACACACACAGCTGATGAATAAATGATTAAAAGGGTGAATGAGTAAATAAATACACCAATGGGAAATTCCTTTAAAGCTATGCCTAGGGACTCCCTGTGACATGTGACCCACGCAAGGGCCATGAGAAGATTCTCCCAGGACCATCGCCACCAATGGGAGAAATAACTCCCACTTCTACTCCTGGGAAGTGGACAGTGTGAAAATTAAATCTGGGGTGTCTGTCCTTTTCCACTGAGCAGTGCCAGGACCAGAACCAAAAATAAATTCCTCTCAGCCCTCTAGCTTCTCAGTAGGAATATCTGAAGTATCTTTAATCAAACTTTAAAGGCTCAAATTGCCCACAATTCTAGAAATGCCTCCAGTTACTAATGGATTTATCAGTGAAGAGAATGAAATAAAGAAAATTTGTTTCATAGTTAGAGCCAAGGCCACTTTATCCCAGATGTACTTAAATCACTTAGCTCTTAACAGAATCTTTAACTATAAATATACTAAATTTGGTAGTAGAATAGATTAACTACAAAAGGAAATTAACACTGCCTTAGAGAATGGAGATAACATATTAAACCACTGATATGCTACTTTTGAGAATTATAACTGGGTAGACCTAACATTTTTAAATGGATATTAGCGATGAAGAAATACTACTCAACCACCCTTAGAAATGCAATTGAATATACATTGATTAAAGAAAAGGTGGGAAGACCATAGATTATACAAGGCTTTACATTAAAATCTTCAAACAAGCCCCAAAATGACTCCTTAGGAAACAAGTTTTGGTGACTAAGCAGAGTGTCATTAGGCCAGAAAGCACAGGATACAGTTCTGTGAGTCTGAGCAAGACTACATCTGTGGGTGAACGAGCGCTTGTCTTCCAAAGAGACCAGCAGCCACAACGCAAGATCGCGTGGCTTTGTCACTAGCCCTGTTTGCATTCTCCAAAGCAAACTGACAGTCTCGTGATGCAGTACATTAAAAATCCTCAGCGGTATCGACTGCCTGAAGCCGATGCTACCCTGTTAAATACAGCACAGCTCAATTAGCAGCTCTTCAATACACAATTTAATTTTTCTTTCATCTTGATCCACAGCCTGGCTCAAAATGAGGAATGCTGGAATAGATGTACTTTGAATATTGAAGCAAGTCTTTATAAATAAACCTATCACACTTGTAATGATTTCTGTCATAACATGACAAAACAGATGAAGCTCAGAGTCTGCCACTTCAGCCCACACGTCATTTTCCCAACATCACCAGAACCTACAACTTTTTTTTTTTTTTGGCTTTTCTCTAATACTTTTTTTCCTAGTTATCTCTGAATGGCATCCTGCTGTTTGAGAAAAGTTTGTTCTTTTTTATTGTCCTAACCTCCATGACAATTCTTTAGACAGAATGAAGAAAATTATTATTCTGCTACTTACATGTAAGGGAAGGCATGTAACTTATAAATGAATTATGAAGTTCTTACCCTTATAAAGACATACATATTTCATTGTAAATGTGATCTAGCACTACACTTATAGTATTTATATTTATACAAGATTATTCAAGGTTTTTTAATTCCAGCAAGTCCAAACTTTCATAACAAAACCCAATATTCTCCTTTAACCCTATAACACACAAAATAGAAAATTCAAAGGTAGCCCCAGTGGACCCCACATGCATACTCTCCCACAGATGGGAGGTATTACGTTGCCAAAGAACAGTGTGAACCAAGCGATTTCTCAAAGCTGTACAACTCGGTGTTCAAATAGCTCCATCTCCCAGTTGTCTCTCCCAGAAGTTTCACTACAGACCAGAGACAATCTCTGACCTCTAAACATATTCATAAAAACAGACTCAACAACAGTTAGTGGTTTGGGTGGACTTGGGTCACACTGATGTGAATTTCTGACAATCTGCCTGAACTGGGGGAGGAAGGAATCAGAGCCTTGTCTCCTTACACGCATAAAAGTATTCCGGGGAGACAGGATAAACCCCAATACCTTTCTGATCAAATTACTCCAGAGGATCTTTTCAGGCTGCAGAGAAATGTTCACTGCCGAACTGAGATCTCGGGTAACAAAATAATCACATCACAATGACAAATGGGCTTAACTTAAAATTTATTGGCTTTATCTCAGTGTATTTGATTTTCATGTTATAATTTACAACCTATTTTTAAAGTTCAAAATGTATTTCATATTTTTCAGCTCACTCACTGTCTGTTTAGCATGAAATACAAATTACACATAAATATGTACAAATATATACACATACATACAGGTAAGGCAATTCAGAATAAGAACTGACAAAACCACCCACATTTTAAACACAATCCTTCAATTCTTCTTTCCTTCATGTACTGCTACTTATATAATTTGGAGGCTACTAAACAAAAGCTGCAAGAGACTTTTTAATTGTCAGAGATAGAGCACTTCAGATTTATAGTAATTAACTAGTCATTATTTCAAATAAGAACATTAATTGGTACGTTCAGAAAATCTGCAGCATTGCAAAATTTAAGATAAACATTACAAAGATATCACTTACAACTAATCTATATTTACCATTGAAGTGAGCTTCAAACTATATTTCTTTCTATTATGCTTTTATTGGCTACAGCACACAGTAAATGGGGTGTGTTATGCACAGCTTCCTAAACACCTAAATTTATAAAACCCAATTACATAAATTAATTAAGAATGAACGCATACATTTATGCCTTTGTTTGTAACTGCAACATATTAAACATGACAAAATTAATACGTAGACCCTGAAAGAAAAAATAGTGCCGTGTATTCATTTTCCATAACACATTTTTATGAGATTTAATTTGAATTATCTAGTCCTAAGGGTTATGATTCTTAATAAATATGCATTTTATATATATGTAAAGGCATTTCATATATATGTAAGGGCATGTTTTTGTGGTTCCTAAAGGACCAGAATGTATAAATTCAAGAGTATTTATTTCCAGATCAAGGGACACAAGGGCAAAGAATCATTCAAATGTTATTTCTGGTTTGCTTCTCTCCTACACTGTTACCAAAGACAGCTTTCTGGTAATTAGAGTGATTCCCCATCACCTAGCTTATCATACAAAGCCTCCATTAAAACAAGCTTAGTCTTAGTTCCATGGGGGAATAAAACACTGATACATGATCAAGCCACTAAAAAGAACATAGGTGGAAACATACAATTTTTTTAATGTGAAAAATCAGGGCCCCCAGAATACCTTCTGATTATAATTAAAATAAGATAAGTAATTTAATATTACTGTTATTCAGGATGACATGTTCTTGCATCAAAAATGATAAAAGAAAATAGTTTGATTTTGAAAAACAAAGTGAAAACAAATAGATCTGGAATGAGATAACCTCTCCCTCACCTGCAATCAATCATGTTCCCAACAGGATCACTCATACCAGTCTGCAAAATTCCAGGTTCACAAGCACAGCTTGACAGGGGTTTTGATTTGAGCACACCTTGACAGGGGCCTTCTCTGAGTCCTGGTCAAAAGCACAGTCAGTGGTGATACTGTAAAGGCAAAGCCTATTTCAGGCCTCTACTCTCAATTATAGCTCTGGGAACCAAATGAGAGTCTTCAAGTTCTAGACTTCTTCCTTCAGTGGTCAGAGGATGCCCCAGGCTCCCTACCCTAACTGCCCTTGCTTGTTGGAGTCAAAAAGAGTCCCTGATCAGAGTAAATACAAATGCAAGGTTCCCATCTCACTATATAAGAAGGGCCTGACTTCATCTTTGCAATACAGATCCTAGGCCCAGGACACTGAGGGAAACCAAACAGCGGAGGGGCAACAGCCTGCAGCCTCATTCAGACCATGACATCAAGCCTGAGACCACAGCTATCCACATCCCTACAGGTGCCCTCAACTCAGCAAAAGCCAAAGCATCCCTTTCTCTTTCCCATTCTTCCTCTTCCTGCTCCTGTGCTGTCCATCTATCTCAGGGAAAGGTGCAGTAATCCAAGCATCACCGTGGACACACCCTACACTGCTTCCTCTCCACTTCCACCCTCCCATCACCCACCCCATCATGTCTCAGTCATTCTCTTCCCCATTCCCTCTCCTCCGCATCCCCGCGAGCCTTTAGTGTCTCCTGTCGAGATAAGTACAAGAGACTTACATGGATGAAACCTCAGCAGTCCAGGTTCCAAATGCCGCCTGAAGGGCCACCCTTTTCTCCTCAACAGGAAGCCAAACACCTTACCATGGGGCTGAATAAACATTGCTCTCCCAAGCTTGCATCTACTTCATCCCTTGCCGTCCCTCCATTCTCTCCCTCCACTCCACCCATATGAACACCCACAATCTTCCCAAATATGCCTCCATTCCCTTCTCTCTGCAGATCTTTGTTCCAACTCCAATGCCCTTCTTTCCTTTTCTTTTCTTTACCAACTCCTAGTAATTCCTGAAAATTATAGCCAAAACTCACTTCCCCTAACTGGGGATTTAGCTCAGTGGTTAGAGTGCTTGCCTTGCAAGCGCAAGGCTCTGAGTTCGATCCTCAGCACCAAAAAACAACAACAACAACAACAACAACAAACCAAAAACAAACCAAAAAAAACAAAAAAAAACTAGGTACCCATGCACTGCACTGTACCTCTGTAACCCCAGTTATTCAGAAGTTGAAGAAGGAGGGCTGTGAGTTCGAGGCCAGCCTGGGCAACTTAGCAAGACCCTTCTCAAAATGGAAAAAAAGAAAATAACATAAATATGCAAACATTTAACAAAGATATGTAAATTATGGCATGCCTATGGGACACAGAGATGGCAAACCTTTTAGAGTTTTCAATGACACAAACAGCCTGCTGTTGCACATGTGACACAGGTTTGCCACCACTGGGATAGAGTACGT
Source organism: Hystrix cristata (assembly GCA_004026905.1). Lineage (NCBI taxonomy): Eukaryota > Metazoa > Chordata > Mammalia > Rodentia > Hystricidae > Hystrix > Hystrix cristata. The sequence goes on along the minus strand of PVJO010006048.1, from coordinate 48,009 downwards.
CCATGTGCTATGGTATGGGCTATTAAACAATTGGTAATTCTTGCCTGCAGTACTCTAGCAAGAAGGATTTGGGGCCTACCACCATTTTCAGTGCCAAAGAAGACTGTGGTTTATTAGAGCTGCCAGCCATAGACACAGGAAAGGTGAATTACGGTAATGTCGGACATGGTGATTAGAAATGCTGCTGATTAGTGAAATCCATACGAATAACACATCCATACCACAAAGAATAAATAAAAATTAATGTTCGTATTACTATGAATCCATCTATTTTAAAATTCAAAATTCCACATTTCTCATTTTCTTAGAAAGACAGACACATCTTTCTATCAATCACCCAGACTAAACACCTCAATGTCTTCTTCTCCAGCGCTCTACTTGGCCTCATCATCCGATCACTTAACTACTTCCAGAGAACCCATTTTCTCTAACTTCCTCTACCTCTTGCCATCTCGTTTTCACTGGAGCTAAGCTCCTGTCACTTGTCTCCATATATGGTGCTGGATGAATCTTCCTTCAGCATAGTTCTTGCTATATCATTCTCCACCTCAAAATCCTGTGATAGTTCCCCTTTTCCTAATTAAAAAAAAAAAAAAATTAAAACTCCTTAGCCTGGACATTCTAGATTCCATAAAGAATTCACCAATTCTCTTCTGCTCTTCCACCAATCATCTATTGATAAACTAAATGCAGTGATGAAATTTAAAATACTAGTAAATTGCTGGATGAGTGGCTAGATGGATAAATGGAGAATTCTTATCCTTTCCTGTTGTTTTGTGCTATATTTTTTCTGTTTGGTTGTCTGCCTATCATTCTCCCTCTTTTTAATAGTAATTCCAGTTCCAGCTCTGCCACAAAGCCTCCCATGACCCATCTTCTACCTCCATCACTGGAATTCCCACAGCTTTCATATCATGTGCTCTGTCCATCTCACCGTAGAGATGTGTTATAACTAACTCTTCCCTCTTCTAGATTTGAGCTCCCGGACAGCAGAGCTAATTTAAACCCCAGGTTCATCTGCCCCACAGCACAGTGTCTCAAATCAATACAGTCCATTCATTAATCATTGTCCAGGAACTGGTTGGATATTCAAAATAACTTGATTTTTTATTTCCAATACCAAAGACCCAAAATTCAAAATCTTCTATTCCCTGACCATACAAAGAGAGTCATCTCTTTGCTGCCACTCCTGAGGCAGATCTTTTCTCCTCTCCCCTAAAACTCTGCATCTACGGTACCCAGGTGTTAATTAGGAGACTCCTAAGCCCTTTTCACCTCCCATTCCACAGTCTCAAGATTCAGATGAGAACAGAAGAGAGAAGAAACTGACAACTTTCACCTAAGCAGCTAGTATGGGCCTAACACTGTGCTGCAATGAGAGCCTAAATGAATAAAAAATACTGTCCACAGATGGTAATGAATGTCTATTCACATTCTGTCTCCTCCAAAAGGATCCAAGCTGCTGTGATTCTTTGGAAATACTTTTAATGTAGGTGGTATAGATGGCCAGGTTTTGCAGCTGGTGGTGCCTTTACAACCTGCTTCCAGTTACTCTGTTCACCATTACTGTAAACGTAATGGCAGACAAACACATCAAGGGCCACAAGGTCATATCAAGGAGACTGCAGGTACCAACTCTCCTGTACTGAAAAGAACTCAAAGCAGCAATCTTTCACAAGCCACGCACAGGGATTATGCCAGACGAGATTTCCTTCAGGTAATGATGTTTATGGGAGAAAAAGGAGTGCAAAATGTGAATAATTTGTCACTACCTCCCACTTGGGAAAACGACAAGCATGTGCCTTGCCTAAGAGCTTCTTGAAAATCCAGCTTCATTCTCTTACCTCCTTCTCCATTCCATCCCCACCTAGGCTTATTCTATGACCTTCCACAAATTCCTCCCAGTTCTCCTTCCTACTGTGGTTCTACAAGTGTTCAAAATGAAATCTCTGAGTCGTGGTTTTATCTTGCAAACTCAGGCATGGTCTTCTTGTCAACTAAGACAAGTTCACTTAATTCTATCATCAAGCACATTTTATTTCTTCCAACAAAAGAAGCATAGAACATCACCCCAAATGGTAGATAGGTTTTGCCTTTTCTTTCGTAAACCTCTAAATACATCCAAAATACTTATTCCACAGCCTAACGAATGCCCTTTCTCCATTAAAACATACTTCCATTCTGAATGAAGCTACTCATCACCAACTGTAATACTGATTACTCCCACAAAAACATGGAGCAGGGCTTCACAGTTTGCCCAATGCACTTCTGCAATCCTCTCCTCTGGTTGTCTGGATGTTGCAGAAGGTACAACAGAATCACAGCAAGGTTAAATAAACTCTGCAAGACTGCAATTCCTCACCTGTCTCCAGGGCTGTTTTCCATGCTATACAACCTTGATGGCCTTTATTTGACCTAACCTTTCCAAAGTCCTAGTTCAAGGCAGCATAATGACTAAGTTAGTGTTATTGTTTTTGTTCTTTTTCACATCAGGATACTAATTTTATCCCCCTTGTTTTTGTGCATGGTGGACAACCTGTGCTTCAAAAATACATTTTATTTTTTTGTGTTGAGTCTTTCAACCTCAGTTACAGTGCTGAAAACAAAATAATTGGTCATTTATCCACCTGCTATCTTCCAGGAATTCAGTGGTAAACACAACAAATCTCTTTTCTTGGTGAAGTTTACTATTTAAAGAGGAAAGATGGAAAAATGTGGAAACAAAAAATAGTAAAAATAATCACTGCCTGGGCTATTTTTAAAGGAAAGAGGTATAGTATATAGAGAACTGTGCGGGGGAGAGCACTATTATAGACTGGATATAAAAATTTAACAAATGGATTCATTCTGACTTTCTGGTACTCGAGAAAAATGAAATTTCTTTCCCAATGAAATTTAAATTTTAAAATATTAAAAGCAGAAATACGTGTGGCTAAAAATACACTCCCCAAACAGAAAGATGCTCTGAAAAACACATTAACAACTGAAACAATGAACCACATGGCTACAACTAACATCTAGACAGCTTAAGATCCAGTTCTTTCTGAACACCCGACAAATTTAACTATGTTCCCACAACATAAGGCTCAGAACGGACAATGCTCAGATCCTTGAGTTTAAAAAACCTGACCAACTAAATCCCTGGAAAAGGAAGGAAAAAGAATGATGAGGCTTAACTGAGGGAACAACCCCTCCTTCACACCAGAGGCCTCAGTGTCACATGGTCCTAAAGAATGGCACCAGGACAAACAATGCTCCAGCCAGCAATCGGAGCCTCGCCCAGGAGGGAAAATGGGCCCCCACCGCGCCCAACAGAGGCCTGATCTGGCTTACCAACGAGGAAGACCCAGGATGGGGGGAGCACAGAAACCATGTCAAAAGTGGTTCCTTATCAAGTTTGCAGCCAGACTGCAAGACCAGTATGAAAGGAGCTAGCAGAAGTTTGGGGAATGAAAAGATGATCACCAATAGAAAGTAAAATGACAACTAAATTGAAAGTAATGCCCATTGAGGGGTTGTGGGTCAGGAAGCAAGGTACAGAAAACTCAAGAGTGACTCAGAAATAATCCCATAAACAGCCTGGGCTGGAGTCTCTCCCAGAAAGGACTAAATTATCTTCAAAAACTATTAATATCAAGTCAGTCTGTTGCTAATTTGTTTGACTTTGTCAAACGTTTCTCATTTTATGTCTTAGCTACCAACATTTTGGAGTTAGAATACAGTCTTAGAATAATCAAGTTGAAATCATTAATATATTCCCATCGTACCTTCTCATGCTTTCAGTATTCTTGTAAACTTAATGTTTTCCTTGTACCTTCAGTCTTTTCTACATATCTCGTATAACGATGGTTATATTAATTTGCAAAAAAATAACTGTCTTGGCAAATGCACATTTGGGTTCTGAGTTGAGAGCCCTTCACTACTTCGGTGATCACAGAAGAAAGACAATACGCTGCCATATTAATGAATACATCCTAACATCTTACGACAAAAACACTTCATTTGGGTGTTCCTCAGTAATAGAGTCACACTCTGTCCTGGGTGATTAAAGGGGGTATTATTAAAATCCAGCAGCATGACCATACTGTTTCCGGCCCAATTTTCTTCAGAGCAGCTGCCACGAAAGTGCAGGACTGCTGTCCATTTGGAAGGCAGGAGTAAATATTTGCCTTTTAATCCAGAGCTTTTCTTCTGTTTGCTGTGTACTATGTGCTCATACCCATGCACAAATAAAACCGAATGAATTTTTAATTGCATGAATTGAATTTGGAAGCACTGTCTGCTTTCTCCAGAGCACCACCAACAGTGAATGCGCACAGGCACAACGCTCCCACCCAGGGCACGAACGCACAACCCACACGACCAAGAGGCAGGCCCAGGATGGAACGCAGTGATGCTTTGGAACAACAGACAGGCTCACCTGGACAAAGGCCACTGCACGCTAAAATTAATCCAGCCCTTACAGACAGCAAAGGTTCCCGGGGCTGCAAACATTGAAATGGGATCTCCCAGCACGGGGATTAACTGTGAAGAGCCATCAACAAGGGCAAGCCTCGTGCCATCACCTGAGAAGCCAAGCGCCCCAGAAGGTAAGCACAGTAATCATAACCACAATAAAAATTCTGCAATGCTCCACAATGCAACCGCTACTCTACTGAGTGCTTTGCCGATGTACAGGAGCCCTCGGGACAACCCTGCCAGGCAGTCGTGGGCACTCATCTACAGGGTGGGCAGCTAAGGCTCACAGAGCCCAAGGCCTTGACCAAACCTCAGCTTTTGTTCCTTTTCTTTCTTTGCCTTCTGACCTCTACTGGCAACCCCCCTTTCTCCTTTCCTTTCTTCCTTCCTTCCTTTCTTACTGATTTGAGAGTGAAGACTATAGCCTTCATACAAAGTCACTTATTATTGTCAGCAGGGTGAGAGAAATGAAAGAAACCCAGCTAATTTAGCAGTGAGTGGGTGAAACAGAGGAGGACGTGAGAAGGCTGGGAGGGGTTAAAATGCCTACTATGTGCACAAAAGCACAGCCAGCACACAGGGACCAATCAGCATGTTGCACTTCTACCCCTGACTCAAGGTGTGGCCTCAGGAATTTCTTGGCAACACTTAGTGCACAAAGAGGGATATAATAAAAAAGCATCATTTACTTCCTTCTTTCCCACCCCAAAGGCTTTAAAAAAAATTAGGTACATCAGCTACCAGGGACATTTCTGAAGCCACTAAGTTTTGTGGGCCCATAATCACCTTTCCTCTTCCTAGGAAACGGCTCTGCCTGTACAGACGACTATTTTCCGTCACCCATTGATCATCTCCTCCAACAGCCTGCTTAGTTTGTCAATGACTATTGACGGTGAAATCTACATATATAAATGTCATCATCTGCTGCACATATTATACCGGATGTGGGTATGGGGATCACTTACGGCACTGCCCGTAAGGTGGGCTGATATTGAAGCTGGGTGTAATGGCAGATGAAGTATTGTGGTATACAGGAAAAAGTCAGGAAGCTGGCCTTGCAGTTAGATGGCCTTGCATCAGGGCCCTGAGAGCTGAATGGCCCTGGCTGAATTTTCTAATGTCTCTCAGCCTCAGTTTCCTTTTGTAAAGAGATAATATCACAGATGGCCCAGAAGTATCAAGCAAGGAAGAATCAGAAGTCAAGTGCCTGTCTGATGCCTGGCATGGGGCTGGCCCTCAACTCTCACTCACTGCTATTATTTGCAATGTGATATCACCTTCTTCTGGCACTCAAAATTATACATTTCAAGAGTAATTTTCTCTTGCGGGAAGGATTTCACTGGGAAACAAGGAGATGAGAATTGTGTTTTGCTTTCACTTAACAATGCTCGAGCCAGGCAGCAGTCAGTGGGGGTGATAAAATTGCCTTGCGGATCTTACCATGACTTTTGTCCAAAATGATCAGAGAGTACATTAAATCATTAGCAGGAACTTCGCTGCCTGCTGATTTTACAATGCGGGCAATGAAATTCATTGCAGAAGCAAAATAGGGCCAATAATATAATTACAGCGCTTTGCCTATGCAGTCAGAGCTAATGCTATTATTTGACATTGCAAGGCTGAGCTTTTCCCCAGAGTGTCCGTGGAGACAAGGTTCGCCCTAATTGGTTCCAAAGCACAACCTCCCCACCACCATCTTTCCTCAGGACCAGTAATGTTAATTTCCACACGACTGTAAATAGTATTTGCAAACAATACAGACAAGGTAATAAGAGGCTAGGTGGGTAATTAATGTGGTTACAAAGTAGCTTATTTGCATTTTTATTTTAAAACAGCCTTCTTTAAAAAGCAGCTCAGATTTCTCATTGCAAAAGGAGGCTTGGCTAAAGAGTAGAGCAGTAATTACTCTCTTTAGGGGTTCCTTTATATGTCCTTCAGGGAATTGGAATGAAAAGATAAGCAGAATTATAAAGGAAATCATGTTAAATATGAAATGTACTATAAACACTTAGTAGTGTATTTACAAGAAGGTAGGCCTACCTTCTTCATTAATGGAATATTTTAACCACTGTACAATATATTCAAATTAATTGTAGATAGGGCTAAAAGGTACAATCATACAGTTAAACTTTTTTTTTTGGCAAAATATATTATTTCAAGATTTTAGATACTCTCACAGTAAATTACAAAGGATCATGTCCTGCTAAAAAGTGTCCTCCATAAGACCAAGGGTTAAGTGTGGACCATCAGGGAGAGGAAAAGCAGATGTATGCTTTTCTCTAAGAAAAGGAAACCAAAATGTTAGAGTAATAGTGTCATCTCTTTCGTTAGCTTACATCTTGCATTCCTGAGCTTAAGAAAAGGAAGTGAGAAAACACTGAAAAGCCAGAGAGGAGTGGAATTCAGTCTTTCTCATTCCTCTCCTGACCTTCACATGTGGAAATTTCTAGGAGGTGCCCATGGTATCAAAAGCAATAGCAGCTGAGATACACGAATTCTTTCGGAGGCCCCCTTGATCACCTGCTCTCCAGTGAGAGATGGGCAGGAAGCTGGCTCACGTCTTCACCCCTCCGGAACTCTACAGTTGGTGGTAAAACTATCATGTGAAGGCATCTGTCAGGGCAGATCCCGGTAGGTCTGCACGCTGACAAAGTGCCACCCAGGACGGAAGCTCACGCCAGCTCCTCCCAGAGACAGAGAGAGAAGGGGTCTGAACATGAGAAGAGTGGGGCTGGACAGCTGGACACATCGGCCCGGACCGAGGCACCAGGACATGGGACAGCTGGGGGCACGGGGCTCCGGGGCAGCAGAGGCCATTCAGGAGCCCCACACTCGAAGGTCAGCCAGGTCACAGACGCACTCACAGCCTCCTCTAAGAGCATGTACCGAGGGCCGGCTCTTGGGCCAAATTGTGCTCCACCGCGAAATGCACATTTTACTGGGGGCAGCAGTCAAGGAAAAAAAAAAACAGAACCCAGAAGAAAGTGTTAGTTATAAGTGCTAAGAATAAAAGAAAAAGAGAGGAGATTTAAAAGGCTCGGGTGGAGGAGCTTGGGGTTAAGGTGGCAGGAGGAGCACTAAGAGGAGGGAGAGCTGTGGGGTGGGACTGCCTGGCCCCAAGCAAAGCGGCCGCTGCTCAGTCCCTTTGATCACAGTCCTGTCTTATGCCAGTTTCTAGAGAAGTCAGCAGTTTAGATTCTTGAGTCCAACTGTATACATGTATGTACATATGTATATGCATATGTATGTACAAGTTAATACTGGGCCTTTTGCACTGTGCTACAGGCTCCCAGCTTTTTTTTTTTTTTTTTTTTTTGAGACAGGGTCTTGCTAAGTCACTCAATCATCCAGGCTAGGCTCGAACGAACTTGCAATTCTCCTGCCTCACCCTCCCAGCATGCTGAGATCAGGCATACACCACCACACCAGGCAATTTTTTATTTTTAAAATGACAAAAAAAAAAAAAACAAGTCTATCACCTGCTAAGTAGTTCCAATAATCCTGTCCTCTGCATCCCAGTGTAACAAAGCTCCTTGATTCAATGGAGACATTATATTGTTTAAAATGATTAAATGAAAATTTTAAAAAGGTATGTCTTTACTCTCATCCACTCCACCCTCCAGAAATTCAGACAAATAAAAATCCTAGATCAGTTTTGGCTACATCTGCCTCTCTTCCTGGCAAGTGTCTACATTCACATAACCATAAGGGGCTGGTGCTTGTTACTTCCGGCCCCCTCACATACTCTCAACACATTTTTTGCATTTGGATCAATCTATACCCATTTTTCTTAGAATGTTTTATGGTACTGTGACTCCATAAAACCAAATCTACAAAAGAACAGCTACTTGGTATTGTTTTGAAAATATTCACCCGGTAAAATCTATTTATACTTTAGATAGAATTCAGAGACTGTAATGATGTCTTAAATATGATTTCAAATACTTGAGAGAAGCAGAAAAGCAATGAAGTGGAAGCGAAGGATAATAAGTTTATGACATTCAAGTAAATATATCCAGAAAACTGGGTCACTTACAACACAACTACAATCTTTTCTGTTAAAATATGCAAACGACAGTATGAAAAATGGTTTGTGATTTTAAAGAAATATAGCACTACAAATGTCAGCGTGCGAGAACTCAATAACACTTAATGAAACTTTGGATTTCAAATTAATTACTGATTGACTAAGGCATCTAGAGGGAAAACAGCCTCGATTAGAGAAGTCTGGGATAGACTATAAATCTGGATGCCTCTTTCAGGGACTCTGCGCTGGTATTTCCACTCTGTGCCATTAATGCTGGGTTAATGGGGTGACTGGGCACTGGACAGACCACTAAGTTTGATTCTCACAAATTAGACTGGTCCGTATTTTCCTAATTCAGTTCTCTTTCTTTTCTTTTTCTCTTTTTATTTTTAACTTAAATTTGTGTTTTTAAGTGCTTATACAAGCTTGAAGTAAAAGGCTAAACAAGTTTAAGAAGCAGTATTTTATTAAAAGCTAAATGGCACCTACATTAAGAAAACCATCTTTGGTGGATGGTATTCTTTTTTCATGTAACTCCTCTCTCTCTCTGCCTTTTCATGCTTTCTTGCAGGCAGGAAAATACTCTGTTGTCCCCTGATATTGATCTTCACCAAGAGAGTCGAGATTCGGTATTAGGGTGTAAAACAGGTATGAAATACGTCAATGTATGGACAGAAGCCCCTTTGAGCTTTCATCCTCCAGAGCCCTAGTTGACCTATCTTGCAGCCTGAATTCTGAAACATTAAGTCAGGAAAAACTGGGCTATTACAGGGTGACAGTCAGTCTCCAGCCCACATGTGTCAGGAGCAAACACATACACTTTTGCTCTCATAAGCCTGGGAAAGGGTGGGGTTGCTTGTTACTGCAGCCAAAGCTGACTAATACACCACCCTTGCAAGTAAACTAGTAAAACGCAAGTCATTGCTTTTCATATAAATGGCATAACTAAAGAAACATTCAACTCTAACAGCACCAGCATTGTCAACTAAATTCTCAATAAATGATAAGAAATTTTTTGACGGCTACTGTTACAAACTAGGCAAGAAAGAGAATATATCAACTATTATCTGTAATAATTTAGTAAGGAATAGTCACCAGTAAGACTGTTGACTACAGCAACAACAACAAAGCAGTAACATTACATCATGCTTGTTGTATGCCAGGCACTAGTCCAGATGTGTGGTATACACGTATGTGTCTCCTCGACAGCCCAGGGAAATGGGACCTATTTTTGTCCTTCTTCTGTGTATGAGTAAACAGGAGCACAAACAGGTTCACTAACTTGCACAGAAAAGAACTGGCTAACCTCATCTCTATCATTCTAGGTTAATCCTCATCAAACTTTAATATTCTCTGTGTGTCACACTTTCAATATAATCAAAACAGATTAATTAAAAAGTATTCCAAGTACAGGCATTCTATCACTCAGAAAGGGTACTCCTATGATCAAATGTCCTATAAATTCTGAGAACCATTCTAATTATTATTCCAGCTCATTTTCCATATAGTCGCACCTCCCTCTCTCCAATGCCTTGCTCAAATCCCCCCTCACCCAACAATCTCTTCCAAGGATCAAGAAACTGCCTCACTCTAAATCCCCATCCAAAACCTTTCCCATATGGGAAATCTATGTTAATTCTACAAAACTGGAGCTATAAAACAGCAATCATGTATAGGAGTTTAAAAAAAAAAAAAAGACTGAAACTCATAAAAAGGAATTAACATATTCACATGAGATGTCCTATATAACATGTATAAAAATGGGTATCCATGGGTTTTAAAATGCAATATTCTAAAGTATTGGGTCCATATTTAAGATATTTTTGGAGCATCCTTTTCAAACCCTAAATAGACATATTAGAAACGCCTGAAGATGCTATTTTCTATTTTCACATATTTTTCGCATATTTTTCTACCTTCCCTGCCTGTGACCAGAGGAAGACCCCCAAACCTGCTCAGATCAATTCAACAGCTCCCCGTTCAAGGGGCGAGGTGGTCTGCATTCCAGCCTGCCCTAGTTCACCTGGCCTCATGTGCGCCCAGCTGGAGGAGCTATGGACCACAAGAGGAGAAAGTACTTTTCCCTGCTCCTCTCAAGGGTGTCACATGACTAACAGCCCTGGTCTTGTGTTCTCCAGATGTTCTGTGATGGGTGATGATCTGGAGGTCATGACCTTGTTGCACAACCTGGTCCTCATACCAGGGATGGGAAGTGGCCCCATAAAATATATGTATTACACAGTTTTGATTTCAAAAGGTAAATGAGAATGAAACATGCAAACTTAAAGCTGGTATTTGCCTGCATGTGGATACTTATGACCAGAGATGCTAGACCCAAATAAAAGTCCTTGAGAAAGTCATATGGTTATCAGGTTATTCACAGCCTGGGGTCCCAAATAAACTCCAATAAGTGAGTTTGGAAGGATATGAGAAATTAAGCACAGAGAGCTTGTGACATGGAAGACATTCTGTCCAGCGCTCCCTACCCATTACAATCAGCGTCACAATGCTATGAAGTATGTAGTGTCATCTCTGACACCAGTCACCCGGCTGAGGCTGGACATCCACTTAGAAACCGACCTAAGACTCAAACCACATGGTTTAGACTCTAGGATCCAGTGCGCTTTCCCCTGCCATGCCAGTGTAACTACAGGCAGCCCTTGAGAACACGCAGAACCTGAGCCAAGCCGCACTACCTGGAGCCTGACTCCCAGCACATGTACACAATAGAATTGACCGGAAAAGAGATGAACTGTAGCCGTCATGGAGTGTGGGGAAGACACTGAGAGGAAGAGCATCCACCAGGCAAAGCCTTTGGAGGCTAAAGAGTCACCAGGTGCATTAGGTAGGACCAATATGGTTGCAAGTGAGAGAAATACAGCCAGAAAGTAGCTCAAACACAAAGGGGAATTCATCAGTAGATAACATGACAAAGGCAGGGGCGACGCTGGCCAAAGGAACTCTTCTGCTTCTCTGTCATTTCAGTTTACCTTCACTGTTTGTGCTCTATCTCCTTGTAGCAGGAAGTACGGCTGCTAGCAGCCATATTGACATCCTCCCAGCTCCCTGACCTGCAGACACGACACGAGACTGCATCTTCTCCACTAAGGATGGACAGGTCTGGCTTAAGCCACCTACCCAGTTTGGCCCACGCGGTACAGGGTAGGATGGGCCACAACTGACCCAAATCGGTTTGTGTAAACCATCGGCCCCTTCATTTCCACATCCCAGCATGGAGCTGTGAATACCAGGAGTGGATGGAGCCACTGACGAAGACTACAGCTGCCACTACGGGAAAGAAGAGGGTGGGAAGCGAGCTCCCGAGGAAAGGTGAGAACAGCTTACCGCTATTATGATATCAGCCACTGGCTGTCTGCAGACCACCGGACACTTCTTTTAAAATAACTGACTTCAGGGGCCGGGGATTTAGCTCAAGTGGTAGAGTGCTTGCTTAGCAAGCACAAGGCCCTGAGTTCAATCCCCAGCACCCAAATAAAATAAAATGAATAAAAATAAAGCAAATAACTTCAGGGCCATTTCCCAATTTTAGATGACCTATGCATAGCTCTGCTCATGACCCTCTTCTGTTGGCTCTGAGGAAGGACAGAGGAGCCGGCACTACTGCAAAGACACAAGGACTTTCACATCCCTCGTGAACTTGTACTAATAACAAAGGGGACGGAGAGAAGATAAGCTCCATGGTACGTCACCAGAATGGCAAAAGTGGTAGTCAATGGCTACCAACAGCAATGGCAAAGAGCAATCCCACAGGGCTGGGCAACATTAGGCCCAGCCCTGGAAAAGCCGCCACTGCACAGGTGAGCTGAAGCCATTAACTTGTCATAGCTTGCCCCTGTCCCATGCTACCTCTGGGACCCACCTATTCCTGGTCTCAAAATGCCAAGTTCCCCAAGCTTCCCCGTTTCTGGCTTGGCTTTGTCCCCAACCTGCACCTTGTAACTCCATCAACCAGATGTGCTGCTTCCTCTCAGTCACAGCTTCAGCAGGAAGGTCACCTGTCTGGTAGTGACCTTGTCTCCAGATGCCTTTCCTGTACCTTCACCCAACTCTCCTTCTCAGCCACACCTCCTCCTGTCCACCCTTTGTCAACAGTATTACAGCACAATCTCATTTAATCTCATCTTTACTCATCTCTATGTTGTCTCTTAAGGATGGGATCAAAATATAAAATGTGCAATGCCTCATCCAACAGAAAGTCATCTTCTCCAGTGGTTCGAAGGAAAAACCCTTGTTTCAAAAGGCTAGTCAAAGCCTTTCCCCCACAGTACCCGTTAGGGGTCCTAAAAGCCATGGAACTGTCCACAGCTTTATGTAAGTCATGACTTTTCTAGTCTAGATCATAGCACAATTATCCTTTCTATAAAGTAACACTTGCTGTTATTTTTTTCTCTAATATTAGAAAAATGTCCCATATTATGATCTTATACTTCTAGGATTTTTCAAATAAAGTCCTATTGCTCCATTCTAGCCCTAAAACTGTGTTTTTTCTCAACTGAGACATGTGAACTATTCTGTGACTACATAATAGCTCTTCTCTCCCACTCTGATCATTTTAACTGTATTGATTTAATATGCACTGGCAAGTACTAAATTCCATGGAAAACAATTGTTGGAAAACCATTCGAAATACCTTTTAATCAAGTGAATAGGACACCAAACACTCCCAGGTTCTCATAACCCTAGCGAGGAATTATGATGAATGAAGTGACGTTATATTAATTAAACTCTTGGAATGCATCCATAATGCTTAATGGAAATGGAACCTTAGGAGGTCTTAATGCCCAGGAAACACCCATCACCACATCACTGAAATCCCCAGAACCCCTCCCCTACCATACATACACAGGAATCTGCTTAAAGCCAATGATTTGCAGTATAAGAAATGAAGACTCAGAAAAAACAATGAAATAAGGGAAAACAAAATTTACCTAGTTCTCACACATTAGTTATCTTATGACTTCATTCTACCTGATTTATTGAAGATACTTGGGTTTGCTTTCAATCTCCCAGCAGAAGGCTTAAGGAGGCTGGAAAAATCAGTCATTCATTCACCCATTTACCCATCCATTCACTCAGACATTCAAGAAACAGGATAAAAAAATGAAATGTATCCATCAATTCAGTCAATCACTCAACAAACAAGATAAAAGAATGAAATGTATCCATTCATTAAATACTCACATAAACCATATCCTGTGCTTAGAGACTTTATCTGTTTTCATTACAATTACACAACAATCATGTAGATAAAAAATCAAGTTTATAGTATGTTACCAGTGTGCCTCACAATATAGTAGATACTAGATGTTCAAATATCAATGCAACAATTAATGTGGCAAGAATCATTATCAGTCTTTTCACTTCACACCTGTTGAAACTGAAGCTCAAAGAAATTAGGGTTTTTGTCTATCATCATATGAGACTCTAATGATGGCTGATTTTATGTTCAAAATGACTTCGTTTTGTTTGTTTTTTTTTTGGAAGATTTTCAGAGTCACAACAGATACTAAATAAAAGATTCTGAAGAAAGTAACAACTATAAACAAAGTCCTATTCTTCAGAGGAGAAAAAATAAAAAAAACATACTCTCAGATTTATAGAACATAGAACATGCTGCATTTGTATAAAACCTATGGAAATGGTAGCAGAGTCCCCTGTTCAAGAAAATTTGAGAATGACCACGTGGACATTTAGGCAGCATGTTTTAAAGTGCTGTGGGAAGATGGACAGAGCTGTGGTGGGGACTGGCCACGCGGGGCTCAGGTCCCTGGGCTGTTCAGCCTGGACAAGACGGAGACGAGTGCTTCTCACAGTTGGCTGGCATGTTAAAACTCACAAAGAACTGTCCTCTGCCCTAACAACAGGAAATGGATATAGACCTGGGACTCAAACAATCACATGAAGAAAGACCACTTTAGCCAGCCACAGAAACAAATTCCTAGTTAATTTTGTTATTCAAAAACAATTTTCTATAGAAAGGATATTAGTTATTTCCAAAATTCCCAAAAGCAATATCTAATTTTTTCACCAAAAAAGAAAGAAGAAAGAGAGAGAGAGAGAAGAATCAGAGTGAGAAGCAGTGAAAATGTCACAAGGCATTTTTCCTGTATGAATCCCACAAAACACCTGCTGCTAGCAGGGGGTCCTTCTCTTTTCACACCAGGTGAGAAGGCGCCCTCCTTAATACTCCTATGCCAATGTTCGTTTCTCAGATTTGTTTGTTGCAGCACGGTTATTACTGGGAAAGCTGGGTAAGAGTACTCAGAAATCTCTGTACTGTTCTTTAGAATTTCTAAAATCATTTCTACAAGCAAGTTAAGTTTTTCTTTTTTAAAAGACTGAAGTAGAAAATTCCAATCACTCAAAGGCTACAAACTGCCAGGTTAAACTGTTAGTTCTAGCAATTAGAGTTCTGTGAGAAAGATATAAAATTGTATTTTTTCCCCTCAACACTTCTTAATCAGCATGACCCACAGCAATACTGCGAGTCATATATGTAATTTTAAAGGTTCACATAGTCATCTTGAGAAAAGGTCAAAGAAACAGTGAAACCGATTTTAATAATATTTAACCCCGTAATATTTATCACTGAAGCATGGAATCAATGTAAAATTGTTAAGGAAACACTTTACATCTTTGATGCTAAGTCTCACAAGCCTGGGAAGCCCTTTATTTTACATTCACAGCTCATTGCAGTCTGGACCAGCAGCTACACTGCAAGCACTCAACAGCTACTGTCTCTCCCTACTGGACAGAGTAGTCCTGGTTTCTACTTTGAGGTGCTATCACAAGTCACTATGAGCTGCTTCATAGTTACAGCTTCTTACTTCCTTTGAAACACTCATCTCTAGAATTTCATGCCTACCCTGTCCAGGCAAACCTCTTGATGAGAAGACATTTAAAAGGAGAGGAGACTCAACAAGTGATATAAACTTATTAATTAAAAAAAAAAAAAGCAGGGCATGGTAGTGCACACCTGTAACCCCAGCATTCAGGAGGCTGAAGCAGGGGTATTGTGAGTTCAAGGTCAGCTTGGGTATATAGCTCAAGGCTAACCTGAACTACACAACAAGACCCCATCTCAAACAAAACAAAAGAAAGCAAAATGATGCAGTAAATAAATAAGCAAACATGACAATTACACTTGGAAAAGCTCACTGGTTTTAAAGCACTATGACATATTCCTGAGGACAGCTAGGAAATCCTTCTAACTAGATCATCTTAAAATGAAGCCAGGGTAGCAGCGATGCTGAAGAGTTTGGGTATAGAAGGCAGGAAGGGGTTGGGGATTTAGTTCAGTGGTTAAAGTGCTTGCCTTGCAAGCACAAGGGCCCAAGTTCGATCCCCAGCACCAAAAAAAAAAAAAAAAAAAAAAAAAAGAAGGCAGGAAGGTCTTCGATTTCGATGCCTTTCCTGTTCCCTTACAATTTGAAGGCTGTGTTAGACACAGACTCAATAGAAGAACCATGAAGGGGGATGGGGTGACTGGGGAAGGGTCTCGGGACTAGGTCCACCTCCGCCTATTCACAGGGTGGGTCTGCACCCAGAACTTGGACACAGCTGAGAGACCTGCCTTGGCCATGGACGGTGAGCTTCTCTGGCAGGTGAGGCTTCTGAATAGAACTGGAAGAGCCAGCGCACAGGTAAGTAGGCCTCTTCCCTCCTCTGCCATAACCCCCATGGCTGCAGGATGCTGCAGGGTCAACCCTGGTGGCTGGGATGGAGCCACCTCTAACAGAGCCCTTCAAGCGGCTCTGGATGGAAGGGTAGTGTGAGCAAGAAATAAACTCTGGCGGTTTTAAGCCCTAGAGATGTTGGGGTTGTTTGTTATTACGGCCTAACTTAGCCTGTCCTAACACATAATTCAGTTGTTAATTCTATACACGTGACATCCACGATTCCATCCTGGACTTCTCCCTGAGTAGGAGGGCTTATCGCATCTGCTATATAACCCAGCCTTGGTTTTACAGTGGTTTCATTACCAACCATAAAAACTGTAACAGTGGAACTGTATAAACAAACCAAACAGTGTTTTTACTGTAAAACATGAATGTAATATAAATATTTGTCTTTGCCTTCTCTTGGCATCTGTAATGAGAGCAGAAAATTCATGCCATATGTTTATAGTATAAGGGGGAAATAGATTCAACAATTCATCCATGTGGGTGCTGGCTAGCTACACTGTTTAATAGTTTTAATTCATCCATTTTCTTTCACATATGAATTCTCTACAAATCATACAACACTTGGGACTGTCAGTCACTAAATACAGTAGAGCAGGGTCCTGGCTAAGGAGAATGTGAATAATGATGAGGGCAGCTGCTCTGACAAGAAGAGAAACAAGAGGACAACGGCTGTGTGAAGACCCTTGCCTCTCTCCACCCGCCTCAGCCCATCTGAACATGAAACCACTTCTGGGAAGACTTCAAAAGAACTTTCCTACCTCGAGCTGCAAGTGCCACTGAGCATTTGGGAACCTGACAGCAACTGCTTTTTTTCCCCTTCTCAATCTTCACAGGGAGAAGCACTGAGCATGGTAAGTGGATTCGGCCTGTTTGGACCTTCTGATATGGTGGGAGGAATGTCATCGCTAGCACCGAGGTCTGTGCCAAGCACAGAATCCAGCTTCACACGCAGAGAGCAACGGGGGATGTTTTTATTTCGGAGCTGTGATTGAGCCCTTGATGTGAAGCTGCTGAAGCCTGCCCAAAGTGCTTAGGATGCGAGCCGAAAGGCACAGGGAATGATTCAATTTTCTCCAAATTGGCTCATGGACCAGAGGTTTCTGGAAACTGTCACCGTCCTACAAAATCCAATACCGCAGTGAAGAAGCTTTGTTTGAACAGGAAGCAAATCTGCTCGGAGGAGGCTGTTTCTGGCACTGCGGCCAGCCCCCGGTAAGAAGAAGTAAAGAAGGAAGACCTCCACGGGTTGTCGCCCCAAGGGTGACTGACATGCAGCAGGCACTCTCAGCGGGCAGCACTGCTGTCTGTGCACCTTGGGTTGGGCATCGTTAGCACGCTTAACCTGGCACACACATGCTGAGATGCGGGGATGCGAGAGCCCCACTTCTCATGGAAAAACACAGGACACACAGAGAGCACCTTGTCTGACATCCCAACGCTGCTACTGAACGCCAGGGCCAGGATCCCAACCTACGCTGATCGGATGCCAAAACCCATGTTCTTAACCATTAACTAGGCTATCAAAGAAAACCTTCCATATGCTAAACTACTGGTCTGGTACCAGCAAAAGCAATGAGAAGCACAAGAACATGGTATCTGTTCCTGCTCAAGTGTCACTGAGCTTGAGCTTGGGCCATAAACCAGGGCTTGCCCTGTCTGTCCCCCACCTACACATACACACACACACACACACACACACACACACACACACACAAACTGGCAGTGATGCTCATACTAATTCCCACGTCTGCTACTGCACTTGGACGGCGCCACAGGTATAGGTGTATGTTCAGAGGCCTGTGACCCCTGGCCCAGAGCACAGTGCCAATAAATGCGCTGAC
>PVJO010006048.1:0-29877 GCA_004026905.1 Hystrix cristata | reverse complement strand
GGGTTGGAATAAGCTCAAGACTGGTCAGACATGAGCTTGGATGGGCTGTCAAGGCCAAATCACACAGGGCCCCAGGCAATTGTTTTTCTTATCTTTCTTAGCGCTTGGATAACACATCTTGGGCACCTAGGAACCAATCTGAGTAAAGGTACCAGTCTTAGCACACTACAAACAGGGCTTGTGTTAATCCTCACAGCACCTCCGTGATCCAGGCACTATTCTTATGTGAATGCTACCAAAATGAGCAACTGAGACACCAGGAGGAGGAGGTCACCTCTGCTGGTGAGTGGCAGAAACAGGACAGACTCAGGCAAACCAGATCCTGGGTCTGTTGCTTACACGCATATAACATATCTTAAAACTCAATCCTGTTAGACTGATAACATCTGCAAGTTTTTGCAGCCCCTCACAAAATGGAGCCTAGACTGGAATGAAATGTAGACGCTAAATGAATCCTTTCCACTTGCCATCATGGTGAATGGGTGGGCTACTTACTCTTCTTAAATAAAGTCTTTATATATCCCTAATCTATCCACTTACAAATTTAAAATATATACTATGTTTTTTAAAAAATCTATATTTAATTATAAGGCATCAGTGAAATTTCACTTGAGGAACCATAATCTAACATAAATGAATGCTTCCAATAGAAAAAGCTGTAATTTAAAATAAATTACTGTGTTAGGGAAAAAAATTTACTCTCCTCATAGGAAGAAAAAATTATTATCTGGTATTAGGCTGCCGTAGTCAATTAGAAAAGTGCACCAATAGCAAAGAGCCAAATAACCCCTAAATTCCTCCTCTCTCAGTGTAGATTTCATTGCTGATCCCGGCCACAGAATGTGCCACCCGCTCTGGCCCGAGTTTCATTAAGGCTTAAAGTCAATTAAGCCACGAATTGGAACAATCATTCCTCCTTTGCAAAGTATTGATATTTTTTTTACTGGCCGCTTTAGGGCTGTTCCAGCACTCACAAAGAGATTTATGTTAGACAATTTCTTTCTGATTAAAACAAATCATAGCTCAACAATTCTAATTTCCTCCTTTCTAAGCAAGAAATGATCAGAGAATGTTGAAAATGGTGATCAAACTCCCCCATCATGTAGAGGGCGGCACTAAATAGCACCATAAAAACACAGTTGAACTCTGTCTCTCTCTTTGTCTCTCATCTCTGTCTATCTCTGTGTGTCTCTGTCTCTCTCTGTCACTGTATCTCTCTCACTAATTTCTCTTTCGGTACACAATTATTCTGACAGACTTCAGGACAATTACTTATTAACCAAAAAGAAAAAAAGGACACAAAATGCAAAGCCAAACAGGTTTAACCTAGTAGGAAACAAGATTTTTATAATTTCCTCCAAAACCCTAACTTAGGCTTTTTTACCCCCTGGAACTAGGGATTGAACCCAGGGCCATTCTACTGAGCTACATCCCCAACATCCCCCCACTTTCCCGCAATTTTGAGATAAGGTCTTGCTAAATTGCCCAGGCTGGGCTCAAACACATAATCCTCCCACCTCGGCCTCTCGGCATACTGACATGATAGGCATATGCCACCTCATCAAGCTGACCTGAGGTGTTTTAAAGCAGTTGTTAGTTCCTAATTAAGCTGATCCGATTACACACACTCAGGGAAAGATCACACTTTCCTGGATCCTTCCACTAGGTCCTTAATGTATCCCACGGTTCCGCCTTTGAAACCAATCTTTCTACGTAAATGCCAACTTTTCTGTCCTTCAAAGTCACATTGGTTTACGAGACCACTCCACTCCAGCCAAGTCTCACTGTATCACAGTGCCTAGGGAAGCCAGTTAACTGAGATTCCCCAAGTCAAAATCAGTGTTTTGCAAGGAAGGGAAATAAAATAAACTTTAACGCAATGTACTGTAAGTAACTACCCTTTCCTGAAGAAGCTAGAAGGTAGCTGAAGACTGGGGGATGCTTTCGTAGCCTCAGTATGAAAGTCAATTCATACAGCTCAATACCTGGAAATCACCTGGCACCTTACACGCATCTCCTTTCCAAAATTAACCCTGGTTACAAACTGTCTCTTCCCACAGTGGCTGCTACCTGGGTTCTATCCACCACAGCTCAGCTGCCGACCTTACTGCACCCTCTCGTCCACTCAGTAGCTATTTCCTGAGTCCTCCTATTCACCAGGTGATAGGCGACACACTGGGGATATCCAAGGGGAAGAAGAGAAGCAAAAGTATTTCATCTCTGTTGCTTATATGCTGTGTGAGCTTGCACAAGGTCCTAAGTGGCTCTGTCTGTCTTCATGTGAAAATAGAATTCATGATTCTAGTGATGAGTCAGAGGTATCATAAAGACAGACTAAAGTGCTTAGCACAGTGACTGGACCACAAAACTAGCTGCCACTGTCACTATTATAAAAATAAAGAGAACTGAACAAGCCATCCAGAATGAATATGAAGTGTCATTTTATATAATATATGAATTGCATATAGAACATATAGAGAGATAAACATATAAAGATATTTATATATAATTACATGCAATGTTTTCTACATACGTATTTTCAAAACAGGCAAATAGGTAGCAGGATAACATGTCTCGAAAGGAAGCAGAATTCCCACCTAAGCTACCCTCTGTGACCCTTGGCTTTCCCACCAGTCCAGTGTGGAAGTTAAGCTGAATGATCTTAAAAAAAAAACTTCCCATGCTAAAATCCTACCATTTTAGAATCACAGTCTATGTGAATGTAATCTGTTAATCTATAACTCTCCCTAAAAAGACAAATCCTTTCACTAATTCATAACTGAATTTTCCATTATGTGATTCTTGCATGAATTGCTCACATCTTTGCTGTATCCTCCAGGTGATGGCCAAAACAGTTACGCAAAACCCAATAAGCCACACATTACTAACAGAAACTATGGTAGATATTTTAAAGTTATACAGAATTGTTTCTGCTTTTCTAGGTGTTTCCACCAAGCTGTCGGTGTGGGCCAGTCTGCATGGAGCAGAGAGCTGTGCTGCAAGCCTGCAACACAGCTCTGATTGCTAGCATTGCCACCGAGTGCTGCCGTCCTGCTTGTGGTGATGCAGACCGACCCAGGGCCCAAAGTAAACATCTAGCCGGCTCCTGGCTACCCACATTTATAGACTAGACAAGCTGTGAACCATGTAAACAGAAGGCAACTGCTATATTATATTTTTACATATCACTATATGAAATCTGGGTAGAAGCTTCATACCATGAAAAGATTTGGCTCAAACCAACATTAAAAACCATTCCTAATTCCCAGGTACCCACCATTATCCATAAGACAGAGAATTCAAAAGTTTCCAGAAGGTGGAGGAGATAGTATTTAAGAAAGAATCTGGTCTCTAGAATGAAAATTTAGTGGCCTGCTTGACAAGAGATCTAAAGTCATAGTCATATTTACAACTGTCCCAGAAATAAGAGACAAGCTTGGCCTAGAGGCTGATGGAGCTTTTGTGGGAATGAAAACAGCCACATCCTAAAAAAGGAAAAGTGCTGAGTAACAGGAGACAATCCAGACCTGCAGGGGCAGGAGGCCAGTGTGGGGATCCAGTCTTCCCTAACCCAGCCAGGCCAGGCTTCTTGAGGGAGCCCTCACTGGATTATTAGGATGACTGCTCATATGTAGGTCGATCAGTGTGTTAGCCAACTTCCTCTTACTGTAACAAGCATCTGAAGTAATCAGCTCACAGAGAGGTTTACTGAGGCTCACAGTTTTAGAGATTTCAGTCCATGGTCGGTTGGCCACTTCGCTTCTGGACCCAGAGCAAGACAGGACATCACAGTGAGGAGCACATGGTGGGGCAAACTACTAACCTCATGGCCTGGGTGCAGAAAGGAGAGAAACAGGAAGAGACTGCCATTGCAACAACCCCTTCCAGGGCACGTGTCCAAGGAGTGGAAGACCTCCCGCCAGCCCTGCCTCTTAAAGTTCTTCCCATCTCCCAACAGCGCCAGGCTGGGGAATCATCCCTTAACACATGGGCTTCGGGGGGCCATTCCAGATCCAAACTACAGCATTCCAGCTTCCCAGTTCTCTCCTTATTCACGCCTGCTCTCCCAGGATAATTATGAAAAGCCCCTCCTTTTACTCTCAACACTTCCTGGTTCAAACAATAAAGTATCTAATTACCCTTCTCCTAAGAGAGGGCTGCAATAAGCAGAACATTTCTCTCTTTTCATAGTTTCTAAAAGCAAAGAAACTTTCTCCTATAACTTGTTAAAGGGTCTCGGTTCTCAGAGTAGGCAGGATTGAAAGGAATGACTATTTTTAGCCTTTGGGACTCAGTTGGTGCATTTAAAAGTACTGGTCCAGTATCAGTAACTAAGCAAGTCTGCTCGGCATTCTTCTCATCCTTTTCAGCACAGAGCTGCACTGGAACTACCGCTGCCCAAGACCATGGCTGCCCGTCTCCTAGCCTCTGTCCCCCCTCTAGTTCATCTGTCATTCTGCATCACTGAGCATGGACTGCACCACCCCACTCCGACCCTGCCCCACCTCCCAGGACCAAGTTCGTTCTCCAAGAAATGGAACCAAAGGTCCCAAATGATCTGATCTCAAATGACAGTGTCTGGCCCTCTCTTGCACACCATATCTAAACCTGACTGTTCCCCCCTTCCCAGGACCAACTTGACACATATGCTGCTCATGCCCCTCTTTCCCCCTTCAGTGTCCCTGTGCCATCTGCACTGCCTACAGTCTGCCAATACCAACCTCCTCAGGGATCCTGCTTTGATACCAAGAGGAACCCCTCTTTCCTGCATGGCAGGACTGAGTACCACTCTTAC
The DNA here is from genome assembly GCA_004026905.1 of Hystrix cristata. Taxonomy (NCBI): domain Eukaryota; kingdom Metazoa; phylum Chordata; class Mammalia; order Rodentia; family Hystricidae; genus Hystrix; species Hystrix cristata. The sequence continues at coordinate 25,082 of PVJO010006048.1, read as the reverse complement.
CAAGCTCCCCGCCTGGCCAATATCACTTCATCAGCAAAGTCCTTCTATACTGTCTTATAACACCCATGTTTCCTAGCACACGAAAGATGTTCAACAAATATATGTACAATTTTTAAAAACAACCTGAAACTTTTGGAGCTGATTGGTGAACTAGGTTATAAGAACATTTGATTTCTGTAAGCAAAGATAAAAAATTTGCACCTGGCCTCTTAGAAAAGAAAAGGTAAACAGTATGAGAGTTGGTAAGTGGTGCTGCTCAACTGTTGCATGTATCCCTGTCTCCTGGAAGGATGGCAAAACACAGATCACTGGGCCCTACTTCCACAGATTTAATCTGGTAGTTCTGGGAAAGGGCCCAAGAATTTGCATTTCTATCAAGTTCTCGGGTAATGCTTACACTTCCAGTGAGGGACCATAATTTGAGAAGCACTGACTAAGTTTCTTTAGCTGTGGACACCACAGGGATTAATCAATGAAACACTACTCAGACCATTACAGATGTGTCCTATCCTTCCCTATCTTAAAAATAGCACCCTTCCAGCCCCTACTCCCTTTTTATTTTTGTCTTCTTATTGCTTACAATTTGATGTGGGTTTTAAGCATCCTGTAATTCATCAACTAATTCTCTCCTGGCTACACATTCCAAGTAATTAAAGTTCAGTAATAACTTATTCTTTCTGCTCCAGCACCTGCATTTCGTTTATTTTCCCAGAGTCATAAATCTGAAGGGCTGTCAAAGTGCCATAATATTAGTGCAATAATCAAAGTTAATTAGTCCCTCTCAATAAACAACAACAAAGCCATTACAAAGATGCATTGAAGTTTCTCCCAGCTACCCAGTTTATAGACTGCATTGTAGTCAGAACAATTGGAGCCTCAGAATTGTCGGGTAAAGAAGTGCAGTATTCCTCGGTCATTTGAAAGAAGACTGTGCTCTTGGTACGCACTGATTCATTAACTCCGGGGAAGGCAATGGGCGCCCATGTCTGCTGCCTACTGTGGGATGGGGAAGCTGTCCAATGCTCCCGGGCTGCTTAGCCTTACCATGCACATCCCAAGCTTCAATAACAAAAGAGGGACAAGGGCTGCAAACAAATGAGGGGCCAGTCTCACTGCCAACTTTTAGTATCCCGCTATCGTCAATAACTTTGGACTTATTATTTAGGGCATTTGAGAGGTGTGAGTATTAGCTGGTTCTGATGGGAAGGCAGCCAGTGGCATTCAGAGGGCAGAACCAGGGCGGATAGGTGGAAGGTGCTTGGAGGAAGATTCCGCCTTGGTTACAAGGGGGACCTTTCTAATCAAACGTGAGGAACAGGATGGGCTGCCTGGGGAGGGAGGGGTTTCTCCATCAGTAAAGCAGCTTACACCAAAGCTGAGTGCTCCCTGATCAAGGATGTGTAAGAGAGGTCTGCACATTGAAGAAAAGCTACCAAGGTGACCTGGGAGGCCAATCCAAACCTGAAAACCTCAGATCCCTACACTTTTGAGGCACAGGAGAAGTCCCCATGTCTTGTCCTTCAGACTCACTGCTGAGTACTGCAGAGATCCTTTCCTTGCAAGGCCATGGCTCCCGTGTGAGCCATCCATTGCTACATCACTAATTTCCCTAAAACAGTGTCTCAAAATAATAAGCATTTTGTATCTCACCAACTTTTGTAGGAGAGGGATTGACAAGCAATTTAGCCACTGGATGATTCTGATGGGAAATCCTGATGACAGGAATCTCTTAGTGGGAGTGACAGTCATACCAAGGCTGACCTAGGTTGGGGGAGCCAAGAGGCCTCAGGGAAACAGCTACCGTCACAGGGCGGGTATCCTCACAGCATGGCACTGGTTCCCAAGCCAGTGACCCAAGAGAGTGAACAAACAGGAGGCAGCAATACCTTTCGGGACCTTCCTTGAGAGTCAGACTCCATCTTTTGTGCCACATTCTACTCATTAAGGGTGAGGCACTAGGTACAGCCCACAAGCTGGGGCAGGTGAATTTGGGCCCACTTCTTGGGGGGAGAATTGTCAAAGACTTCGTGGAAAGTCTTTACAACCACTACAGCCACTTCTGGGCATCCAATTTATAGGGTCTTCAAAACCTGCTTACATCTGCATCCCCCAGCTGACTAAGGGGCAGAGATGACTTCTGCTGAAGCCCCTGGGAGCAAGACCAGCCAGCTGCCTAGCAGGAAATGGACGCTGAGCACCTGGCAGTCACTTCTCTACCCGTAAGGATGGAAGGAGCCCAGCTCCTTAGCCTGGCTCATCTCAATATTAATTGACACACTGTAGGACAGATGAAGAAAGGCTCAGCTACTTTCTAGTACTTTCATCACTGAATAAAAAAGAAAAAGTAGGCTTTAGAATTCATGCTGAAATAAGTTAAGACTTCTAGTGCTTTCAAGTTGGAATAAATGTATCTGGCATTTCAGAGAGACATGAACTTTGGGGGCCATGGGCAGAATGCTACAGATTGAATATCTGTGTCCCTTCCAAATTCATATGTTGAAACCGTAATCCTCAATATGATGGCATTTGAGATGGGGGCTTAGGGAGGTAATTAGGTTATGCAAATGGCACCCTCAAGAAAGAATTAGCATCATATAAGAAATGGAACAGTCCACTCTTGCTTACTCCCTTGTGCATGCACACACGCACTCTTAACTCATTCATACTAACTCATTCTACCTACCTCTCCTCCTCTCTACTTCCCTCCCTCTCTCTATACTCTCCACCACAGAAGCACACAGTAAGAAGATGCCTATCTGCAAACCAAGAAGAGGGACTCCAGCAAGAATTCAACCATGCAGACACTGATCTGGAACTTTCAGCCTCTAGAACTAACTGTGAGAATAAATACTTTTTAAGCCACCTAGTCTATGATAGTTCAGCAGCCTAAACTATGACAAAAAGGAAACATTTTTCCAACAAGATTCATGAGTGTATTTGTCTATTTTAGGAATTTGTGTTGAACTAGTCGACCGTCCCTATAGCTACTGTTCGCTGAATCACTGTCAGGTGCCAGGCTCTGTGCAGCAGAATATGTGTGCTATTTTACTTTGGCCTTGGGATGACCCTGAGAGCCATCATTAACATCATTCTGCAGGTAAATGAACCAAGGTTCAATGAAATGACCAGATAAGCCCAGGTGTACCAGCCAGTGAGTGTTCTCACCAGGATTCAATCCCAGGTCTGTAGGACCCCTCTCATCCTCTGGGCTGCCTCTGTATAAATGAAAAATTGGCTCTATTTTAAATATTTGTCTAAATAAACCTTAGTGCAGTGCATGCTGCCCCAATCTGAGATCAGCTGATCTCTGGTTGTATCTCTGTTTGTCCTTGTACAGAAGGTTTTATCAGCAGCAGGTCTGTTTGTCCTCTCAGTTTAATCTAACATGCGCTATATCTGTGGTGCTCTGAATGCACCATAATAAATATGAAAAACAGTCCCAAGCATGCTTTTTTCCCTCTTAAATAACAGAGTCTAAAGGCTGAGCGGCCAGAAGCAGGCCTTTCAGCCACTGGCTGAATACCATCTGAAGATGAAATCTGTCTCTTCAAACTATGTCAGAACCGCTTAATAAGAACTCAGGGGACCCCATATTAATGAAAGGATGCATCTGCTTTTGGTTGCACATGATTGGGAGTGATGGTTTGGAGCTCGCCACCCAGGCTCGACTTTCACTGCTTAACACTGTGGTTCATCACGGACCTCGTTACACAAAGGTTACAAGTTTGAAAACATTCAGTTCGAGATGCAAGCAGTGGCCAGGAAGAGAGGAAGAGAGAGAGAGAGAGAGAGAGAGAGAGCGCGAGAGAGAGAGCGCGAGAGAGAGAGCGCGAGCGAGCGAGCAGAAATGATCAAAGAACAAAGAACAACAGTGGCGAATAAATCAATGCAAAATTTTCAGAATGAGAAATGAAATGGAAAACTTGGAGGATAAATACCAAGCACAATTTTTAGGCATTCTGAAGACAGAAAACTCAGAATATTTTAGCAACCAATTATGTCTATGAAGGGGATGAATAATTTATTATCTGATGAGGAATCTTCCCTCGGCCCATGACAAGAAAGGTCAAACAGGCAACTTAAGTACAACAGTAAATACACTATATTGCATTTGAAATAGGAGTCCAGGAAGGGAAGAAGGGAAAGAGTTTTCTTTACCCTGGTTTGTCGGTGCCATCAGATTGAAAGAGTCACAAAGGATGCTCTCTTTGCTAAGGAAACTCATGATTTCATATTATGAAACACTCATACACATCTATACAAATCTCTGAATAAAATATTAGGCTGAGTTCTGGAAAAAGTCAGGCCAGTCTTCTGGCACAACACACACCGGGAATTCTGTTGTTGTTGTTCGGTTTTCTGAGACAGAGTCTTACTATGTAGTCCAGGCTGGCCTTGAACTCACTGTGTATCCCAGGTTGGCCCCAAACTCACAGCGATTCTCTTGCCTCGCTCTCCCAAGTGCTAGGATTACAGGCATGTGCCACCACACCTCGCAACACGCCAGGAATTTTGAGCTGAGTAACACAACAGCTTTGGATTGAGAAATACGGCTTCAAATCCTGAATTCACTTCTTATCTCCTAGCTATGTGAGTTTAGGCAAGTCTTTTCCCCAATCCACTTTCCAAAGCCCTGTCTGCACAATGGGTTTAATACATGACAAACATATTTCATTGTTAAGTGCTAAACAACATGCCTAGGACAAGACAAATATGAATACCCAGCCCCACCTGCAGGTGACAATAAGTAATTATTTGGAAACTAAAATGTCCCACGGAAGAATTTCAGAACTTTACTTTTACCTTTTATTGTGAGTATGTGCTTATTGATTTAAGCAAGTGGTTTATATATAATTTGCACTGGTTCACAGACTTGTTTATATCATGCATTACTTATTGAAAATCTAATACTACACATAAAAACGATTTTTAAAGCAGAGAAATGGGGAAAAAACCTACAGGCTGATTCAGAACAAACTTGTCCCAATAATCTATAAACATTAATAATATTAATAGTTTTTATATTTTTATTTAGATAAAGATCATTCAAAACAATGGGGATGAGCCCTGCAATTCGTAATGCACCAAATAGTGATCACTTCTCCAAGCCACATCGCTGACCAAGACACGCATGACGCTGTGTGTTAGCCACCTCCCGCAGTGCACACACACATCACAGAAACACAAGTATCGCACCTGAGACCTCCCATCTGCAAAGGCAAATTACAGGATTTAAGCTTTCGGTATCAATAGGCACTGGAGAAATTCCACAAGTAACAAAGCTCTATCAGCACATGAAGTCACACAGTGGATTTGTCCGAGGTTAAAAGTAGCTGGATTTCTGGAGAAGTTGCTGAAAATGAAAGCAACTCGTTATTCCTTATCCTTATTTATCTTTAATATCATGTCATAAAAACGAAGGGTGTCAGGATCTAGTAAAAGCATAGCAAAGTGTGCAGCCCGAGTGCCCAATACAATAATTGGGACTGAGTGTTCCAGATCGGAAAATGATGTTAAAGTCACTATTCTGATGTTTATCATGGAGCTGCCATGACATTACTCTCGCGCATTTCACAGGCCCTTGCTCCAAAGAGAAGAACAGAGCTGGCGGTGACTCTACACAGACTGAAGTAATTACAACCCTGCAACATCACACCGTGTGGCTGTGATCATCCGAGCATGCGCTCGCTCCCTACAACATGCATATTCCATTACCTTCAACTAATAAATCTTTTATTTTTACCCCTCATCCCTCTGCTTTCTCAATAACCACTTTGATATAAACCATTGCTTGCTGTTCCTGATGACTAATCCCTTAATCATCTTTCCTAAATATATGCAAAGTGTAGTTCTTTGTGAATACAAAAGAAAAAGCAATCACATAAATAATTAAGATGGCTTTTCAAATGACAGTTGAGTGCTAATATGAGGTACACACTGGAAAATACTAATCAACAAACTAAATACACATCTATTAAAATGTAGGAGTCCAGACGTATGAAGACAGAAAAAGAATTCATTGCAACGCCATTTGAATCATGCTTTGATAAACACCCTCCCTATAGCTCTTCTTTCGGTCACTTGGTGAGGTTAAGAAAAAGTAAGCATCACTTGGCACTTCATGTATGAATAAGAAATTATTATCATTATTGTTATTAATAGCAGCAGCTAATATTTAATTGAGCACTTAATCTTTCCCCGCAATGTGTTAATACTTTACACACATACAGCCAGTGTGTTTAATACAACCACCCCATCTCTTGCCATAGACATTATTACCTGCATTTTATAGATGAAGAAACTGAAGTTTAGAAAAGTTAAAAAAAATTTTTTCCCAAGGTAACAGTATATATCTTCTTCCAACAATATAGCATGTTTTATCACAGTGGCAATCAACTGGGAACAATTTGGACCCCCAGAAAACACTTGGCAAAACCTAGAGACATTTGTGGCTGTCACAATGGGGACAGGGAACAGGAAGGGCCGAGGATGAGGAAGGTCTATTTTGTACACCCTCGTCGTTGGTGTGTTCAGTATCAGGCCACCTCTAAGGCACTGATGTGGTCCAGTTTCTGGACTCAGACCAGTGCATCAAAAAGATGCCACCTCATGAAACACCCTGAAGGCCACCCCCTGCTGCCTTTCTTGGACCTCTTGGAAATCTTGGTTTAATGGCCATAAGAAAAGCAGAGGCACTAATCCAGGTCCCTGCTTCATTCTTCTGGCAGATGGTCATCCTAACCAGCCCACAGAGGACCTGAGGTCTAGGCCAAGTTCAGAGAAAAGTCACGAAAGCTTTGGTTTAAAGTACCTACCTCACAGGGAAAAAATCTCACCAAGGTAAACCTGCCTCCATGCTAGGGGAAAGGACCTGAGACACATTCTGGAGAGTCAGATGTGGCTCAAGTGATAACTCTAAGAGAGGGGCCCCAGCTCCCCCTACCATGCCAGTCTATTTCTCCCCAGCTGACACATGCCACTGGCCATCTCACAGGCCCACACTTCACTGGCGGTCAGATCCAGGGTCAGTTCTTTTCAAGTCCTGTTTACTGTGCGCAGGACAAACCAACTCTGGGTGGCTTTTGAGTGAGGCAGGCTGGCCACGCATGACAATCCCTTCCCCTCTGTTGATCCCGCATGGCCCATCCTGGCCCCATCCCTTCTCCCTAGCCGGTAGATCAGTGAGTGACCTCGGACTCATCTGCTCCAGCTCTTCTCAACCCCTATCCTCTTCAGGACCAGAAGTTTTAGATCCCATGTTGTAAGTATCCAAAATTTAAAAAGTAAAATGTGAAAACTGTATCAGAGCAGGAGGAAGAAGGAACTAGGAGCCGCACTGTGGCCTTTCAAGAGCACTACAGTTGCACACTGAGGTCTTGGTGTGGGTGTTTACGCAGTGTACTCGGATACGTACTGGCTATTGTTCTTCACACAATGCCCCTTGGAGGTTCTCAGATCGCAGGGTTTGCAAGTGGGATGGGCAAGACCTCCATCATGATAGGAAGAAAAACCCATTCCAATAAATACTCAGGAGAGAATAAGCCACAGGACTGCAGGGCTCAGACATACCTATCGGTGTCCCAGAATTAGAGAACTCCCAAGGAAGTGCAGACATCGCTGCTGAATGAAAAAGAGCCACGGAGGGCTCCAAGGACACCAGCCTGCAATCCACACAGTAGGCGACTGCAGTGGACCACAGCTACACAGCTGTGAGCCAACGACGCAGGCATGAAGCCCATCTCCAGAGACACTCCAGTCAAATATGACTGGGGGCTGACGAGCTCCCCTCCTCCCTCAGCTAAATAGATCAGCTTTTTAAGAGGGTGCTTTACCCTGTCCATGTGATCCTATTTTGTTTTCATTTCTTCTTTTATTTCTAAACTCAGAGCATCCAAAACATCTCAGGAGAAAGGCATGTGCCCATGAAATAATAATTAGCAGTAGCCATTAGGTGTGGTGGTTATTCTTTAGGTGAAACGTATCTTCACTTAAGCTATGCTTCACAAAGTAGCTGGATCTCCCTAAAAGTGGTTTGAGAGCTCTAGAAAGGACATCTTGAATGTAAAGGGATACTGGGGTTAGGCAGAGTAGCTTCTTGTAAAACATGACTAATCCTGAAATTAATAACACAGCTAGCACCTACAGATTCTGAAAGCAAAACCTGAAAGGTCACAACCTATACCATGCTGAGTGTGGGAGAAAAGCCAGGTTGGGGGTAGACAGACTTAGCCATCATTCAAAGCCAGATGGAGGGAGATGGTAGCCTGACTCTGAGGCTTACCAGCCATGCTGCTCTGGGTACATCCCTCAGTGCTGTCCCTTGCTCCTCTGTAAAATGGAGAAGACTGGGCTTTAGCCTCCTCACAGAGATGTGAAAGGGTCTTGCCCAGAGCCTCGGACATGACAGGGATTCAGTGAATGGGGCTGCTAGTATAAGAAAAGCATCCCATTGGCTAAGAGGTGAATGCGAACATTCTGGACCTGGCAAGCATGGGATGTACAGTGGAAGCTAAGGAGAAAGACAGGCAGGGAAGAGGGTGCTGGGGGTGGAGAAATGGACTCTACCTCCAGAAACTGAGCTGGGAACACCGGCAGAGCCTGGGCACATGGCACCAACATGGAGCCAAAAGACCCAGAGATTTCTGAATGAGCTTTTGCTACAACAACAACAACGACAAAAATGCTGCATCATTTTGAGGATCTCCCATGTTGCAGTACCTTCCCAGCCCAATACTGATATGGTTCATCCCAGATAACGTCTGAACCCATTCAAGCTGGCTCACAGCTTGAAAAACTAGAGCGGATCAAATTGACCGTGAGAAACACAAGAAGGTGGTACTTAATAATATGCCAGACAAAATCCCCGGGCAGAGATGTGAGATAAGAAAGAGCCTGGAAAAAAACCAGACCAATCAATATCAAGGATGAGGAAGATGGGGTGGCATGGAAACCCAACATACACAGCATGTAAGAATGTAACATATGGATAACACAATGAGCTGAAGTGATAATAACACAAACCACCCATCACTGTGGTGTACTTCATAAGTATATGAATGAGTGAATGCAGTCTGTACTTCCTGCTACAACACTGATCAGCTTGTGTCTCTCTCTAGTTCAAAACTTCTAAAGTCTTTATCCCTATGAGACCCTACGAGATACCCCACTACCTTCATCGCTACCACTTCTCCTCTCTCATCTCCTCTCCTTCCACCTGGCTCCAGCTGCCCAAGCTTCCCCAGGACCCTTGAATTCTCTAGGCCTGTTCCTACCTCTGTTTCTTTGCAAATGGTGCTGCTATCACTGGGAAAGCCTTCCCTGGGCATCTGAATGGCTTGCCTCTGCTTCGTTCAGGCTTCGAATCAAATGTCACAATTTTAGAAAGGTCCTGCTGACCACTCCATCTACACAGCTCAGGCTGTCACTACTGTCCCTTATTCTACTTTATTGTCCTTTATCATACTTAGTATAGCCCAATATTATGCTAAGTATCAAATGTGATGATCCCTTCATGGTCTGCTTTTCCCACCTAGAAGGGAAGCCCATATGGGCAGGGATGTGCTTTGCTTGCTGCTGTTGTCCTTAGTCCCCAGAGCATTTCCAGTCCTCAGTAAATGTTTGTGCACAGAAACATCAACACCAATACAAACACAAGAGAGAAAGCATAAAACCAGGGACAGGGTTCAAGTTTCCTCCTCTCTAATCTTAAAAAGCACAAGTATAACAACCTCCTAGTTACACTCATGGGCGTTAGCCATGTTTTATTTTTCTTAATAAGTGAGATAAATGAGTAAACATTCTCAAACCTCTGACTAATAAAGCAGATGACACTGACAGTGAACTATAAACAAATGTGTGGATAATAACAAGCTTGCTCATCCTTTCATTCATAAACAATGTGAAGATGACTTTAAAAATAAAGACATTATTCCAAGAGCAATAAACTTTATGCACTGCACTAAAACCTGCATGTGTTTAGCCCAGCATGTGTATGCAGCAATTAAAAAGCAAAACAGTCAAGTACTTACCCACTCTTCTAAAATGCGTGACACCGCCTCGCTGGCTCTTGCCATATTCCTACAGGCCAAGATCACGTGAGCACCATGCAGGGCAAAAGACTTGGCAGTTTCAAACCCTGCAGTTTAAAGGAAAGTCAACATTAGAAAACATAGCATCACCACACTGAGTCATGCCGAATGACCCAGAGGTGGTGCTGTGCCCCAGGGGACAAGTGCAAAATCTGGGGACACTGTCAGTGGGGTGCTGCCGATATTTAGTGAGTAAAGCTGGGGAGTCTATAAAATATCTTGCAGTGCCTAGCATGGCCCCCACCACAGAGAGTCATCTGGCCAAAAGTCCACAGAGTGCACTTGACAAAGCTTTCCCTAGACACTAAGCAACTGCAAAAATGAAGGGCCCACTGTAGAAGAGTCTGAGTGCTCTTTAACCATCGAGAATGACTGTGCAGGGAAGAAAAGGGGACCCTGTGCTTATTCTGTGGTGTCTCCAGCACTTCTGCTTCCAGCAGTGGTAGCCTAGGTTTCCTGGACACCCACCCTCCTACTGAGAACACTCAGAAAAGCTGGATAGTACATACACACACACCCCTGTACGAAAGCATCAGAGAAGGATACTAAAGGAATTCTTTAGGACAGCACTGAGCACATTTTTTCCCTTGATTCCTATTCTAATCCCAAAAGTAGTGGTTTGAAAGCCTGAGACGGGCCAAGCTATAGCAATTTTAGAGAGAGGAAAAGGCACAAATTTCAGTCCAGAGCCTACCAGCCTTGTATCCTGGCAAATACACCAAACTTTTGGTTAACATCCTAAAAGGTTATTTATTGCCCTCACAGTACAACCAAAATTAGTCTAGTATGACAGGAAGCACAGCTTCAAGTTATGTCAATTTCTTATTGGATTAAAGCGACCTGTCCCTGTCTAATTCCCAAAGGAAAAGAAAACACTATACTCTCTAGAGGAAGATGCCATCATCTGGAGTCTTAAATTATCACTGCAATTATTTCAAATTCTCATACAAAATCTCTGGCATGCAAACAAAAACAGGTAGGCACACATAAAGAAAGACCCCCCCAGAAAAGCCAGAGGAAAGAAAACTAGAAACAAATGCACAGGAGGCCCATACAATGATGCTATCACAAATAAGGATCAAAATCACTATATTTAATATATTCAAAAAATGAAAATATCAGATAAAAAATCTTGCCGGGGAATTGGAAACAATGAAAAAGTAATCAAGTAGATAATATGGAAGTTTAACATAGCAAGCATAATTAAAAATCCAAAGTACAGGTTAGCAGAAAATAAGACATGGTTAAGAGGAGATATAAGGAACTAGAAAATAGATCAAAAGAAAATACTCAGAATGAAGCATAAAAAAAGATGATTAACACACCAAGAAACACTAGAGACATGTTGAAGCATACTATCTTATGCTCTCACACTGACACGCATAATTTGAGTCCCAAAAGAAGAATAGCCTAAGACATAAGCAATATTTAAATTGTTGATAATGTTCCAAAACTAGTAACAGACATCAAGCAACAAATTCAAGACTCATTTTGAGCCACAAGATTAAATATAAGGACTAAGGGCTACAATTAAAAGACAAATATTGTCAGATGGCATAAAACACACATACACAGTATGTTCCTTCCAAAAGAATGTGTTATGTTTTATATCTTTGAACATAAGAGTAAAAAATTAAAATAAAGCATGGGAAGGATATATCAAAACATGAATCAAAAGAAATCTGGTTTCATTTATACTAATTTCCAAAAAGGAGACTTTAAAGATAGCAGTCTACCAAGAATATATGACAATTCTAAATTTATATATATGTACCTAATAATAGAGTATCATACATACATAAGTCAAAATTGACAGAGTTAGCAGGAGAAATAGGAAAGTTCACAATCACAGTGAGAGATTTTAACATAGCCCTCTCAGTAACAGATAAAATAAGCAGACAAATATAAAGTATACAGCAGATTTTAACAAAATAACTGAGAAACAGGAAATAACTGAACATACTAATCACCAAACACAACAGCAAAATATGAATCCAAGCATCTAAGATATAATTATTAAAATTGACTATGTGCAGAGGTAAAAGCAATTCTCAACAGTTTTCAAAAGATTAAAATTGGAAAGCATGTTTTTGGACCACACTGGAATTAAGTTAGAAATCAACAAGATCTCAGAAAATTCTCCTTATTAGAAATATATTTTTAAATAAATAAGAAATTGTGATTCAAGATTGTATTTGGAAATTAGAAAATGCTTTAAAAGACACAATTTTTAAAATTCTATATATTGAAAATTATGGAAGGGCTGGGGAACATGTCTCAATGATAGGGCAATTGCCTAGCACAAGACACCCTGGGTTCACCCCCAGCACATATGTGCACACGTACACGTGCGCACACACACACAGACGTATATCTGTGGAACACAGTAATGCCATGATTAAAAAGCAATCTATAAATTTGGAAGAAAGAAAATACACTAAACCCCAAACAAACAGAAGGAAGGAAATAAAAATAAAAGGAATAAAATACAGAAGAATAAAAGTTAAAAGTCAGTGCTTAAAAAAAAACTAATAAAATTGATAAAGGACCAGCAAGACAAAGAACAAAAGAGAAAGAGCAGGCGTAAATGACCACTACCAGGAATAAATCAAGAGATCACGACATGACACTAAAAAACCCAAGCAGCAAAAGCAAAACGGGACAAGTGGGATTACATCAAACTAAAAGCTTCTGCGCATGAAAGGAAACATTTCGCAAGATGAAAAGGCAACCTGCAGAACAGGAAAAAACATTTGCCAACTGCGTATGTGACGGAGAGTTACTATCCAAAATACTGCATGGGTAAGGAACACCTCGAACTCCATAGCGAAGGAAGAAAGGAAAACATCCCATTTTATAAATGAACAAAGGTACTAAATCGACATTTCTCTGAAGAAGACAGACAGACAGCAAACAGTTATATGAAAACGTGCTCGACATCACTAATCATGAGAGAAATGCAAAACAAAACTATTAAACATCATCTCCCGCCTATTAGGAGGTTATTAACTTTTTAAAAAATGGCTGGAATTGTAGCACAGTGGTAGTGCACTTGCCTAGCAAGGGCAGGGCCCTCTGTTTGATCTACAGCATCATAAAAAAAAATAGATATAAGTTTTTAAAACCACAAAAGACAAATATTGGAGAGGATACAGGAAAAACGGAACCTTTATATACAAGAAGTGTGTATTCTTTGGTGGAGCTGGTACCACCACCATGGAAAACTGTTATGAAATTTCCTCCAAAAATTAAAAATATATGCCAGGTGTGGTGGTGCATGCCTATACAGTAACCTCAGCACTCTGGGAGGCTGAGGCAGGAGGTTTTCAAGTTGAAAGCCAGTTTGGGCAACATAGTGATTTAGATATATTCTGCCTCAAAAATAAAAATAAAAAATGGGCTGGGGATGTAGCTTAGTGCAAAAACCCTGGGTTGAATCCCCAGTATCACAAGTAAATGAGTAAATGAACAAATGAATGAAATATAACTACCATATGGCCCACTAATCCCTCTTCTGGGTGTAAATCAGGAAGAACTCAAATCAAGATCTTGATCTGCATTCCCATATTCACTACAGCATTATGCATGATAGTCAAAACCTAGAAGCGACCCACACGGCCCATGGTGGATGAATAGAAAAAGAAAATGTGACACATGCATACAATGTTGTATACATACAACAGGGTATTATTCTGCCTTAGAAAGTAAGGAAATCTTGCCATTTTCAATAACACTGATGAAACTAGAGGGCATCATGCCAAGCGAAATGAGCTAGACAGAGAAGGACAAATACTACATGATACCATGTCCATGAGGAATCTAAAACAGTCGAGCACATAGAAGCAAGAGAAGAACAGTGTTTGCCAAAGGCTGAAGGGGAGGAGAAAACAGTAATCAAAAATTACAAGGTCTCAAATAGGCAAGATGAAAAACTCTCAGAGACCTAACGTACAGCAGTCTGTCTAGTTTTAATTGTACATACAAGGTATGATCGAAAATTACAATGTGTTTAAATTTTTAAAAATTATTACAGTAAAAGACACTCGAGGGGCAGGGGAGAGGGGGAGAACCAAGATGCACCATGTATAGGTACAGAATAAATGTAATGAATGTGACCAATGTATGTAGAATGTACCAATACATGCTCTTGGTTTAAAATTTAAAAAAAAAAATTATACAATGGAAAAAAATCCAATATTATAGAATTTATTTGTAAACCTAAAAAAATAAAAAATAAAAAAAATAAAAGACACTCAATCATTAATCCCCCTCAAAACGCTCACCTTCCTTCAAACACAGTTATCCCATCATTCGCACCTCTTTCTGAAGCAGTTCTGGAAGTTTTCAGTCACATTTTTAGTGGCACTGTCCTGACTACTTTGATGCTCTGAATCAATTCAAAGTGCTTACCTTTCATGGTCACCGTGACTCTGGAGAAGAGCCAGATCTGTATAGTGCCAGATCTGGTGAATAAGGTAGATGAGGACACACCATAATGTGTTTACGAGCCTGCCTTTCCACTGGATGGCTCTTGGCAGCATCATTCACAATATTTTTTTTATCATACCTCATAAAGACACAAAAAAGAATCTCCAGAACTGCTCTGAAAGTGGCAAGAATGACAAAGAGAGGGGAGTATTTTGAGGGGGACTAAATGTGTCTTTCAACCGTAATAATTTTTTAAATTTAAACATCCACCATATTTTTCAATTACCCCTTATTCATAAAAATTTGCAAAGAGGGTAGATCGTATGTTAAATGTTCTTATCACAAACAAAAATATGCATATACAACATAATAATAAAGAGGGCAAAAGGATATTTTTGGAAATGATAAATACCTTTACGACATAAATTCTGATGATTTCGTAAATATATAGTTACTCCCACACTCATCGAGTTTATACATTACGTACAGCTTTATGTATATCAAATTTTTTAAGTTTAAAAAAAAAAATTAAAGGACTACACATCCTACAAACCCTAAAAAGATCTTAAAAACATAAAAATCACTTTATGCCAATAAATCTGTAAATGAAAAAGATAATTTCCTAGGAAAATCCTACTGAAAATGTTACCAGACGGAGAAACAGGAAAACTAAAACACTCCGCTAATTTTTTAAAAATGAATTCATATTACAAAATCATCAAAAAAAAAAAAGAACATCGAAAGGAAGAGAGGGAAGAAACGATCTAATTCCAGAACCTGACACTAAGCCACTGTTCTAAACCGTGAAATATCATACTCTGTAAACTATAGTGGAAGACTATATAGAGAACACAGTAAGAAGGAAGTAATCAAGTCGACCAGAGAAAGCGACTCAACGTTTGGCCAAACCCATGTCAAATGAGCAAAAATTATGGTCTCCAAGATAATGTTACTGAGTGTGGAAAAGTCATTCTCTTTTCCTTCCTGAGAGCGTCACGTCAAAGAGCCTAGTAACGTTCATTCATTCACATCACCCCCAAGACCTAAGTCTCAAGGAGCCCAGTCTATTTATACAAATCAGCTCTCAAGGAGAGTCGGCACAAGCACAGAGGAGTTTGACACTCATGTGCTGACAGCAGGTCTAACCAGTTACAAGATGTGGGATCTAAGGTTACATCATGAACCCATCTCAAACTTGGTTATCTTTTCTGTAGAACAGGAAAGAAGTAGTAAATATATACTAAGACCTTAATGTTAGCATAGTAGTCAGAAAACAAATATTAGTTGTCTGCTCTTTTCAAATTCCTCAATATGAAGTGCTATGCTGCTCCAATTGCTCTTACCTGCAGCCCAAGGGCAGAAGGCTTTACCACCAACCAGAATCCTAAAGAGCTGTAGTGCCATCATTCCGTCTGCCTGAGTACTAACTCTGGAGCACTTCTGAATTTCATTGTTGAAATAACCTAAAGTTATTCCTTGAGATTTCACCAAATTTTGGATTCCAAAACATTCACTTATCATTACCTACGGATTGCCTGATACGTGAATCAGATGCGTGAAAATGTACCAAGATTTTCAAACCTGAAGTATTTTAACACCCAAATCAACTTGTCTTTGGTACGAGTAGTAAAATGTGGTTGAAGCTGTACCTCCTAGGCACAAGGTTGGAAGACAATCATCTGAAATTCACTGTGATAACGATTTCGCCACTTATCTCCAGTAAGCGTAAGGCATCTCCATCATTTGGGAAAAGACAGGTAAAACACCAGCCTTCGTAGCTCAGATGTTTCAACACCGGCTGAAAAAAAGGCCTGGGATGAAATCTCACAGATGGACAGGCCACCTCCATCAGGCTGGTGAAATGCTGACACCAACGGGGAGGCAACACCAAGTGGCCAGAGTCCTCTTCTCTTATGATCCCAGGACTTGACACACCCACAAGATCGTAGAGAGAATGGCAGACTCTGGGAGCCTTAGAAATTTCCAAGTGGAAGCAAAGACCAGCAATATTTTTCATCACATTTTTCTAACAGGATATTAAAATGGAAAAAAAAAAAAAAAGATGTAGGAGAACGGGGAAGAGGTAAACACAATTCTTGGTCCTCTGTTGGCAAACATATTTCTAAAGGGCTGAGAGAGAACCAACACAGTGCAAGGCCAGGCAGGCCCAGGGCTTAATTTACTCAACTCTCTGGGCCAACAGGGAACTACTAGGCCCTGTGCCTTTGCACTGCTGGATCCCATAGGATCCCCAGATATTTAATAAATATCTGGAGAAGGAATGAGTAGTCCTTGCAGATTGCTAATAGGCCAGAAATCTGGATTCTTTTAAAACAATCCAAGTTGTTTCAAATAGCAGCCCTGATGGCTCTCTACCTTCCTTTTCCATAATGAGAAAATACTAAAATCTTGCAAAGAACCTGGCCGCTGTAATTTTGAATGACACTGCCTAGAAATCTGCAGGGAGAAAGCATGCCCTTTTTCTATCAAATTTTATTGTACCAAAGAAACTTGTTAAATTGTGCTATCTCACTTGACAAAATAACCAACAGCAAAGGACTTTTTATTAGCAAAACCAGCACATCCAACACAATGGCAGCAACAGGATGCAGGCGCAAGCTTGCACCTTTCCTCCCTTAGATAACGCCCGGCTAGGGTTACGGTAAGCCATCTGTCTCGGGGTCTTGTCAAGTTACTCTCAGGGTCTTACGTCTCCCTCTATCTGGCAAAGCACTGCACAAGCTCATCTACTTGTCAAAGCTACAGCAGACAACTCCATTTTCTTATCCTTTACAACTGCCTTCGGAGCAGAAACAAAGCGTGGATATTTCAAAAGATGATAGTTTAACAGGAAGGACAATAACACTTTTATAGTAAACCATATCTCTAGAGTGTGGAGTTTTATAAAAAAAAAAAAAGTTTAATAATGCTACCTACTGCTAAGTCCTGGATAAAGCCCATGAGAACAGCATCCCTCACTCTCGTAATACTGCAGCTGATGGCCAGTTTAATTAGCTAAATGTCGTAGTGCTAAGCCAATTCTGCACAGTGCCAAAGTTTGTGCAGAATAATGAAGGCAATGGTTTACTAAATTTAATAACCTGATTCATCTTATAAAAAATTAACTTTATGACAATGTTTAAATTGAACCAGCTTAACTGCATGGAGATAGCAAGAGTATGTCCAGAAGAATATTTAAAGCTAATAATATAAGGAAAATAAAGGAAGACATTTTTTAAAGAAGGGGCAGCCTCGGTTTGGGAGCACTTGTTACATTTGATCCAATCAGAAAAGGTAAGTGGCCGTGTAGGTAGGATCTCACTGCCTCTGCTTTTAAGCTTTAGACACAAATATCCAAGTACTATAAAAGGCAAAACTTACCCCCAAATTAAATACCCGCTTACCTTACGCTAGTTTTCATTCTCTGGAATAGAACTGGGTACTGGATAAATCAAGTCCAGGGACTTCTTCTGTTTGGCCCACTCTTTGTTTGCCTTTCTCCTTCTTTCTCTACCTCCCTTTATTTCTTCCTGTCTCGTCTCTTTCTTCTCTTTGTCTCTTTCCCGCCCATCCCGTCTCCCTTTCTTCTTCTCCTTGTCCTTCCTAACTGAATTGGTTCCACCATTAAAACACTGGAGAGATCAGTCCAAAGCCAGATGTCGAACTTCTCTGAAGAAGCCTAAGAAGGGAGCACACTGGGACCTCAGTCCCATCTGCTGACAGCCAGGGAAGCCTGGGAGCCGCTGCCAGCCCTAGATGAGGTTTGTGCTCCCCACTGAGCCACAGCCAGCCAGTCACCACCCACGGTGCTCGCACGCCCTGCCAGGCTGCTACAGCATCTGAGGACCAGACACAGGTTCTGTGGGGAGGCTCCTGATAATGAAGACTCAGGCCTAACCACAAAACAGTCTCAATCTGAAGATTCGCATCCAAGTCTTCAAACCTTAAAAATGTTTGCCACTGACCTGCTTGAGATTTTCCTTAAACCATGTCAAGCCACACTCTGTTGAGTGTGAGAAGATCAGGATTCTGGCTGTGCCTGGGAAACCCTGGCAGTGGCACTTAGCTTCGCAGGGAGGGAAGCACAGAGTGACAGTCTGGGATCTGCAGGAGTTTGTATCTGTGGTAGAAGCTCCCAAATGTCACTGAGTGGCAGCAGAAACTCTGAGCTAAGAACTACACTGGGGCCGAAGGAGATAAAGGTGAAACAGAGAAGCAAGAAGGCAGGCTGTATGGCAAAATGTCACAGAACAGCCCCAGGAGAATGAAGCACAAGCTAAAACCTCAGGCTCCACGGCAGGGGCAGGGTACCTGTGAAAGAGTCTGAGCAGAGTGACATCATGAGTTAGTGTTTGTTTGTTTGCTTGTTTTTCCAATACTGTAGATTAAATCTAGGACCTTTGCACAAAGCTACATCCTTACCTTTTTATTTTTTATTCTGAGAGAGGATCTCACTAAGTTGCACAGGCTGGTCTCGAACTTGTGGTCACCTGAATAGCTGAGATTACTGGTGTGCACCAACTTCTCCAGCATGAATCATTATCATCCTTCCATTTAGGTGCTTCTATTGGTCTTGCAGATAATGGACTGGCGGAAGACACTGAAGCCATGTGACAGCCAGCAGGGGACAAGGCAACCTCTTATGCTGAGCAGTCAAAGGGCTCAAAAACAGGAAGTCTCCCAAGTCTGTTGACTGCCGAAGTCTCGGCTTCAGGGACTCCTGCGGGTCCACGGGGCGCATGCTGGGCCGCGGGTGAGCCTATCACTCCTTTGGCCAGACAGGAAGCACACTGCACGGAGGGTCTGCGCACGGTCTTCCAGGGGACAGAGCAGGTGGCCAGACCCAGTAAGACCCACAGGTACCTGGGACCAGTGAGGACAGAGCTGCCCACAGACTCCTCAGATGCAAAAGGCATCAGCGTGGGGACCTGGTCCCCACAAATACTTACAAGGCTCCCAGGGCAGTTGGTGCTAAGAACAAGGCAGTTTCTTTCCCTGGTGCCAGAAAGGTTCCTTCTGGTTTGAATTTTTTAATTTTCTCCATATTGTGGACATACTTGGGCAGTGTCCCCATTTACTGTAAATTATGGTTTTAATTATCATTTTTATTAAGATGCCCAAAGGAGTTGGGGCTTACAACACCCGTAATTTCTAATGGTTTGTTATTATTAATTTATAATTGTGAAACACCAGAGACAAATGCTACTTGTAACCGTACACCATTAAAAGGCCACAGAGACGGTGATCTGCCTACCCCCAAATATACCACTAAAGCAGTCTTTAGGAGGCAAGCAACAAGTTCCAGAATTTCCCAGAACATGTCCTCTCCCCCCAGGATACCGCATATGTAGAGTAAGAAGATAAGACTATGTCTTTCAGCTTGAGTTGGATTTGAGGACTATTCAAATTTGGGGGGCTGGGGATTTAGCTCAGTGGTTGGAGTGCTTGCCTTGCAAGCACAAGGCCCTGAGTTCGATCCCCAGCACCAAATATGGGGGCACTTTTAGGATGAATAAACACTATGCTAGGCTGTGTGAGTGTGCAGGAGTAGCTCAGTGGTAAGGCACTTGCAAAAAACCATTGGCTTTAAGAATGTGAGTTTCTTCTGTATCTTCCTAAATGTACAAAGACCATACTTTACAAACTGATCTAATTAACGTTAAGTGAAATTACAGTGACATGATGCTGACCAGAATATTGAAATACAACTCTCCTGGGGCATCTAGATGAAGTTCCAGGACACAGAGTCGTCACAACTGGAAGGTCAAAGCCATCACATCTGCAGTGACCAGATAATCCATACTGCCGTTTCTGTAGTTACTTTAATTCCCTGAATGATCACATTTACCTTCCACACCATTTCAATCACATACTTCTGAGGCACAAAGAGTTAGACATCACTCTCGCTAAACACAATCCACAGTTGCCAACTCTTAAGAAATTACAAAGTACACAGGTCTCTCCAGAGGAAAATAAGTCACAACCAGACTTGCTTTAAATGTATGCATTACATATAGCAAGCAACAAGTACCATGCAGAGTTTCCTAAATACCCTTATAACAAACTACGTGTCAAATATATTACTGAGAGAAGATACCAATTCAAGAGTCAAGAAAAAAGAAGTGGGAAGCAGGTCTGTTCACGTGGAATTATCTTTTTAAAATCTCACCATGCTCTATCAGTATGCTTTGGGCAGTAAGAAGCTGAGGCCATAATATTTTGTAAAGCCATAGAATAAATTCCAACTGACTGGATGAGATCTCTCAAGAGGCCAACCTGACCTCAGGCTGGCTACTAGTGTTGCCACTGTGCTGGGTGAGTAAGTTCTCAACTGACTGCCAGTGCCAATCCTGGTTAGGAAACATGGTGAGAAAAGTGTCCAAAGATTACAACTAAGATAGTCCTAGACAGCCCCAGTGAAGACAGATTCTGTAAGGGCAACCAAATTGAGCAGTCTATCTCTGCTTGGTAAAGGTGTGAGGAAACCAGGCAACCTCACAGATTAAATGGGGAAGGGGGATAGAAAATGGTTCAACATCTTTGAGGGCAACTGGCCCTTCCCTACCAAACTTTACAAGAAATGTGCCCTTTGACCCAGCTATTCCACACCCAGAAATTTATCCTACTAGTAGAAGCACCCACCTGGGCAAAAATGTGAACATTCATGCGGCATTGTAACAGCTGAAAACCTGCCATCAACCTGAATGTCCTTTAATCTGGTTAAATCAATTAAATAGCACACACAGAATAAAATATAGTTCTGTATTTTGAAAAAAGGAGGTGAAATGATATGGAGATGCAAGAAAATCACATGCATGTTATATTATTAAGAAAGGTCACAGCCCAGAACAGTATGCACGTGCAGCAGAAAGCCACAGAGGGAGGCAGGTGAAAAGACACCAACACTGATCACTTCCGGGGAGAGCTAGTGGTCAGGGCAAGAAAGACTGACTGCACATGTTAGACAGCCACAGGACTTCAATTTTTAACACATGCATGTGCACCTGTTATAGTACGAAACTAAAAATAACAAACTGAATGACATCTAATTGATAATTTATGGGCCTTTATGAATTTTAATACAGAGCAATCAAGGCAAGTAAGAAAAGGAGGAACCAGTTTCCCTTCCGAATAGCATGTTTTCTGAGCACCAGATTTGTGGGGAAGACCGTGGAAACATTCAGTCCAGGCAAGGAGGAGGACTTGGGAGGGTGACTCAGTGCCAGGCACCATGCCAAATACTTTACTACACACTAATTCTAAGGGGTTCTTCAAAGAAATCCTCAGGAGGACCACTGCTATCATTTCATATCCAAGAAAACCAACAAATGCAGAGGCTAAAATCAGGGTGAAAAAAAAGAGGAGGGTCCTGATGGGCAGAATGCGCTGCTCTCAAAATAGGAGCACCCTTCCATCTAGCCCTTCCACTACCAAGCCACTAGGGGTCTGCGACACTGTGATACACTGAGAAAGACACATTTGGTCTTTGTCCAGGTTCCCAGCACAGTCATGATGCCTGAAGACCCCTGAGTGACTGGGACTGGATTGGTGTCTCAGTGACACTTAACGAAAGGATACTCTCAACGATGCCCAAGCGCGCACTAATAAGCCGATCTTGGAGGATGGGGGCTGGCTGTGGAGGAATCAACCACGTGATGAGAGGGTGGAATTTTCAGCCTCGCTAGTGCTCTGTCACCCATGTACCACTTCCTCTGGGAAGGGAGAGTGGCTACAGGCTGACATCACTACTGGCCAATGATGTAACCAACCATGCCTACATCTATAGAACCAGATCCTGAGAGCTTCCGGGTTTGTGTACAAATAGGGTACAGATAGGGTGGCGTGAACGGAGGAGCACGGGTGTTCTGACTCCCTCTCCACACTTGCTCTGTGGCCTTCTTTGTCAGGCTGGCCATCTGTGCCCTTTGCCACAGCCTTTCTAATACCTGACCCATGCAAGTAAATGATTCCCTGAGTTTCGTGAGCCATTATCACACCCGAGCAGAAGGTTGTGTAGCCAGTGGACCATAAGAGCAGGTAACAATCTGGGACTTGCAACTGGCACCTAAAGTAGGGGCGATCTCACAGTTCTGAGCCCTGAACGCACAGGGTCTGCACTAACTCTGGGTAATCAGGGTCACACATGAAGTGCAGGGCACCTGGCTGGAGCCCAGAGAGTGGGAGAATTGCTTGCAATGAGGACGAATCCACGTGTTTGGTGTCAAAGCGTTCAAGAAAGAGTCCAGAGGAAGAGAGTTTGCTCTTCTCCTAGGGGGAAAAGCACAAATGAGAGGAGCATAAGGGCAGAAGCCACCTCCCCGGTCTCTCACCCACCAGGGCCTCCACTGACTACGAAATATGATCACGGCTGGGTGCAGTGGCTTACACAGCTACTCAGGAGACTGAGGCAGGAGAATCTCAAGACTGGGCAACGTCACAAGAATATGTCTCAAAATAAAAAGTAAAAAGGGCTGCAGAAATATATATAGTAAAACCTTGGATTGCGAGTAACTTGTTCCACAAGTGTTCCATAAGATGAGCAAACATTTCTAATAAATTTTAACTTGTTAAAAGAGCAATGTCTTGCAACACAAGCACTAGTACATGACACAAAACAACATATGATCACAACTGAGCTAATGAGTCTTCTCTCTCTCTCACTGAAAGATTGTAGGTGATCATCTCCCAACAGCACGAGGTCAAGGACGAGATCGTGTCTGCAGAGGAGGATGACGAGGAGGAGGAAGAGGAGAAAATGCAGAGGAATCCCTCACTTCAAATGAGATTAGGGAGATGTGTGAGATGGGGGAAGCAGGGCAAAATTCTGTAGAAAAGCACCCCTGAATATGGTTGCAGCAGTGTGAGAGGGGAATCTGGGCAACGACAATGCATTTCAACTGTCCACAAAATCCTCAAAAGGACGCAAAAGCAAGTGTCAGTGGACAGGCTGCTTTCTAAACTTGCACTAAATCAAAAAGATTCCATTGAGCCAAGAGATAGCCGCAATTCCGTTAGTGATAGCGAAAGTCATCCTACACAATAAACCTCCTCTCTCTTGTCTCCCGCATACAAGTCACAAAAGTTTTCAAATATAAGTGCAGGATAATTTATTTTTCTTTATATTTTATCATTTGGTATTATGTTACAATACTGTAATCATTTTTACATGAATATTTTAGGGCTGTGAAATGAATCATCTCAGTTTCCATTATTTCTTACAGAGAAATTCACTTTGATAGACAAGTGCTCTGGATTACAAGCATGTTTCCGGAACAAATTATGCTCACAAGCCAAGGTTTTACAGTAGATAGATAGATAGACTGATAGATAGATAGATAAGATAGATAGCTAACTGTAGATATAGTGTGATTTTGTATATATATGTGTGATTATGGATTTTAATATATATGCTCTGTGAACATTAGGAAACATGTTGCTCATATGATATGTGTAGTTAAATGCTTGGTATTGGTATGATTTAAGCTAAACTAATAAACAGTCATCCTTCTAAAAAAAGACAGAAATGTCCAAACGTTACATGCTTTGACATCAACAGCAAATTGGTGCCTATTTAATTTTGTGCCATCAGGTCACAGCCAAGAGTCGAGGTCTCTTCAGTTCCTTTACAGTATCGTCATATCTACCTTACGGATTCCATCCCCAATACGTGGTGCATTATTGAATTTTCTTCTCCCATTTAATATTTTGCCAGGGGGCCCCAAATTCATGCCATCTTTGATTTCACAAACATTTCTCAGTGTGAGGACTGTGAGAGGGGATAACTAATCCACAGAAATCAAAGGTTCACTCCATGTCCTTCCAATGTCGATAACTTACAATTTCAGACTTAAATTAACCTCACCTTTATGCTTCCAACCAATGAGGGGCAAGCTTAGCACCACAGCTACAAGTTATGCCCTTTTTTTTCTTTAATTCCTTAAAGACTTCAGATTCAAATTTAGGAATGTCTGTACTGAAGCCAAATACAAAGACCACCACCCAACCCCAATAAAGAGAAAGCAGAACCACACTAGATTTTTTTCTTTAGCAAAGCATACATGAGACTGGTATAAACTTGTCCCGATCCTTAGGACCAAAAAAAGAAAACAAAAAGAAAAAAAAAAAATCACATACAGCTTTTTAGCTATAGAGACCACTCTGTGTTTTCAAGACTTTTGACAAAATATTGTACAGCTTCTCTCCATCTGCAGGCATTAAGACAAGAAAGAGGGCTGGGGATTTAGCTCAGTGGTAGAGTGTTTGCCTCGAAAGTATGAGGCCCTGAGTTCGATTCCCGGTACCAAAAAAAAAAAAAAAAAAAAGACAAGAAAGAATTCAATGGCTTCATGGTTTCATACCCTCCACATACTACAGGCTCAAGGTTAGGTTGCTCAGCAGGACAAGCCGTTTCTAACAAATCACATACACACCCATGGTCCCAGCTCTCAAACCCCTATACTTGTGTCATCATCTACTAAGAGAAACGAAGTGTTTCTGGGTGTCTAGAACTGGAAAGATGTACCCTGAAAGTTTGGCCTCTTTGGCTTTGATGGATGAATTTACTTC
>PVJO010006047.1:77555-92815 GCA_004026905.1 Hystrix cristata | reverse complement strand
TACTATTTTTAATTTTCTACAGGATTTAAAATACAAATGCATAAAAATGATTTGTGTCATTGGATATGCAATGTATAAAGATGTAATCTGGAGTCCCCAAATGGTAGAGCATCGAGTTCCAGCAACTCAGGTTCTCCAGACAAAATGTCTAGAGTCTGGAAAACAATAGCTTGGAGAGGAACCGAAGTGAGTGGAGGGTCCTCAGAAAACATGAGGGAACTGGCAGAGGAGAAGAAAATAGGATTAAGTGATACAGAAGAAATAGATCTCACCATGGAGGAGAGACCACACAGGGCCGCCGACAGTGGCTGGGCAACCCCCAGCTGGGAGGCAAAGTGAAACTAACATGTTTTTTGCTTGTGAAGAACCAGAGAACCGCAACGGGACCAAAAGAACCATCAGCAGTTGGAACCAGCAAGGAAAACGTGAGACGCCGCATCCAGAGCAGCCTTCCACAGTCAACAGTTGGTGAGTGACCTTGGTACGAGCGCCCACAGCCACAATAGTAGAGCAAGAGCTGGCAGGGACGCTGCTGTAGGAAGGGCTGAGTGTCTGAACCCGGCCCCAGAGCAGCACCTCGGCTGCTGCACACTGCCAAGGTCCCAGAGTGGACGAGGGAAAGATAGTCACGGGAGACTGTCGGCGGTTGGAGAGGAGACTGGGAGAGTCCCACTGAGAGGCAGGGGCTGATGGGCAAGGATCGCGCTCCTGTGATCACAGGCCAGGTTCGGCCTGAGTTGCACAGGTTACCCGGGGTTGCAACTCACACTGGCGCCGTGTTCTCACGATAAGCAGATCACGACCGCCCGCACTGTTCGGGGGGCAGACGGCCGCCTCAGACTTCCAGAGCTAACAGAGATTGGTCCTGGCTGGAGCGCTGCTCCTCCACCTGAGGCTGAGGAAAAGAGCCACGCATCCAAAACAATATTATTCTTATTATTCTTTATTGGATTGTATTATTTTTTCATTTTTTATTTTTATTTTATACAAATTTTCTTTATTCTTTGCTGTTTTCCTCTTGCTGTACATTTCCCCCACACTTTTACTGCATTATTTTACCCCTTTTTCTTTTATGAACTTGTCTGTGTCTGTGTGCGTCTCCCCTCTTGCCTTTTGTTTCCCAATATAATTTATAGAGGGTGAGGGAATTCCCCCTTGTCCCTTTGTATCCCTCTTACTTTTACCCATATCTTTTTGCCTGGCTTCTTTCTCCTGTGTCTTATTTGTTCTCAATTATTCTTTTCTTTCCTTTCCCCCTTTTCATTTGTCGCTCATTAACTTTTTCTCTAATATTTACATCAGTCATAGAATTTTTTCCCATGCCCATTTTTTACTACCAATTTTGTACCCAGTTTCTCCTTTCGGATGCCCTCATTTCCTCTTCCAATACCACAGAGCATAGGACTTATTTTTTTTTAACCTTTTATTTCTTTCCTTTTTCTCTTCTCTTTCCTTCTCTGGCATTATCTGGTCTTCAACCCCCTGGGCTTAAGATAACTGATTCCATAAAATTATTTTTGAATGCCACTTTTCACCATTAGAGGAGACAGCCGTTACATCTAGTGCACATTAACTGTGGCTCATGATGTGGCTTGTTATGATGCTTACACTGTAGCTGTGGATTTCTTCTGTAGGGTAAAAGGAAACCCAAAACAGAGTCTCATGGTAAGTTATTTCCCAACTTGCCCTGATAGATATCACTGTAAGGGATTAGCCTGTTACTGCTGTAGCGGATTTGATTGTATGGGAACAATCCTGACTCACTGGACAATTCAGTGCCAGTGAACCTGTCTGTCAAATCCACCATCACACCCAAGGTAAGGGACAGCAAGTGTCCCTAACCCAAGGATGCAGACTGAATCAGACTCTGCAAGAATTCCTGCTGCCTCACAGAAGGAAGGCCTGAGTTGTTGGGGTGTGAGCTCTCAGACTCTCTGGAATAGGAGCCACTAGGGAATCACACATGCAATGTCTCATTAGACTATTTAATCTATGTTCCCATCAGACATCTTATAGATATAAGTTTTTGTATGTTTCTTGATTTATTTAGTAGAGTGGAATTATTTTATGTTCTTTTATGGTTTCCTGTGTTTATTAGGTTGTAATTTTGTGTATTCATTCTTTCATTGGCTCTGCTTTAATAGGTATCTAGGTTCTCTCCCTTGTCTCAGCTCCCTATCCAGTTTCTTCATCTCAAACCCCTGAGACAACATTAACTTACTTCTTTATTTTGCAGAACATGTAAACTACTCCCAAGTTTTTAAATTCTTCATATTTAGCTCCCTCAGTTGTTCATATCTTCTCTAGAGTCATTCCTCTATCCTCTCCATCCTAAGCCTTTGGCTCTTCCAGATCTTACCAAGCTTACAGTCCCCCCATCTGAAAATTGTGACAACCACATAGCTTTCTTCAATCACAAAGTAAATCCCCTTCCTCCCGTATCTTACCCTTGCCCCCACAAAATATCCTCTGAAAACTCTCAATGCTAACCTTTCAACTCAACTAAAAGGACTCCAATAAAATCAGACCCCACATCAACCTTTTCTTATTATCTACCACTATTCCCCCTTCAAACCTCACCCTTAGTGTCTCCTCACCCATTCTTCCCACCCCATCTCACTTACCTCGTTGCAGAACAACCACAAATAATAAACACTCATAGTGTGCGTAGAGAATAGATGGAGGAAGGGTGTGAAACTGAAAGGACTATCATATAGAAGTGTTGTAAAACTGAATCTGTGGATGCTTTATAACCAGAAGTAGTTATTTCAGCATAACACGGAGACAGAGTCAAAATCACTTAAAGTAAATAACAGAAGGAGTAAATACTAGCACTGGGCAAACATAGCTGAAAATTATTCACAGAGAGGCAACATTTTACTAAAAATCTCGATATAAACCACAGACTCTCCTCACTTCTTTAGTCTCCAAGCTGCATAACTCCTCCAAAAAAGGAGGGGAAAAAGAGGGATTATATATATATGACAACCACATAGCTTTCCACATAGCAACCACATAGCTCGCTCGCTCTCTCTCTCTCTCTCTCTCTCTCTCTCTCTCTCTCTCCCCCAAGAGAATGGGGAAGCAAGCAAAGATCTCCAAAAACTGACCCAACTCTTCCAAGACAGAGCAAGGGGTCAAAAAGGGAGAAGAAAAAAATACCAGGTAACAGAAATCTATGAAACATTCATAGAAGGAATGAATGAAATAGATGAATTCAAACAGGAGATGACCCAAAAGTTCATGCATTTTCACTCAATATGCACATGGTGAATTTCAGGGAAATAGGTAAAAAACAAGACAAGCTAACCAAAACAGTTCAAAATTTGAATGCCAGATTCAACAAGAATATAGAATCCTTGAAAAGATGCCAGACAGAAATACAGACAGAAATAAAACACTGAATAGAATTCATATGTTGCAGAAATGACCAATGTGATTCAGAGTGTCAGATATTGAGGACAGAATAGTGAATTGCAATAAAGAACTCAAAGAAGTCAAAAAGAAAATAAGAGAACAAGAGAAGACTTTCCAGCAGCTACTAGATAACAACAAGAAGGCCAACCTAAAGCTAGTCAGAGTTAAAGAAAAACTAGAAGATAGCAAAATTAGAGTCACTAATATGCTTACAGAAATCATGGAAGAAATTTCCCTGAATATAAGTTTAAAATACAAGTGAACAATGCTTATAGAACACTTAAAAAAAGAAGTGCATCAAGGCATATCCTTATTAAATTACGAATTATCTAGCAAAAAACCAGAATTTTAAAAGCAGCCAGAGGAAAACAAAAGATCACACATAAAGATAAACCAATTAGAATCACAGCAGACTTCTCAACACAAACCTTAAAGTCCAGAAGAGCTTGAAGTGAAGTATTTCAAGTCCTAAGAGAAAAAAACCTTCCAGCCCATATTAACTCACCCAGCAAAAGCTAGCCTTCAAAATAGATGGAGAAATAAGGTATTGTCATGAAAAAGACCAGCTCAGAAGATATATGAGTGCTAAACCATCTGTAGAAGAAATACTTAAGAATATTCTTGGCAGAAACAATGAATTGGACACAGCTAAAAATTCATAAAAAATTAGTGAGGTCGATGGATAAACAGCAGCAAAAAACATCAAGAAAAGAAAAACAAAGGATACACTGAGAGGTAAAGAAGGCAATGATAGCAAATAACTAACATATATCAGTAATATATCTCAATGTTAACGGCCTCAATTCCCCAGTTAAAAGACACAGACTGGAAGACTGGATCAAGAAACAGAATCCAACAATCTGTTGCATTCAATAAACTCATCTATTCCAAAAAGATATTCATAGACTAAAAATTAAACAATGGAAAACAATATTTCATGTACCATGAACCTGAAAACAAGCAGAGGTAGCAATTCTAATATCAGATATAGTAAACCTCAAGCTAAAACTGATTAGAGGAGAGAAAGAAAGTCACTATACACTAACTAAAAGAACCATTCAACAAGAAGAGATAACAATGATAAACATATATGCACCAAATACTGAAGCACTTATCTTCATAAAACAAAAACTGCTGAAATTAAAAGATCAAATAAACACTAACACAATCATAGTAGAGGATTTTAATGCCCCACTTTGGTAAAAGACTGATCAACTAAACAACAACAACAACAAAAAAACCAATAAAGAAACCTCAAAGCCAAACTACATCCTTCAACATATGGATTTAATGGATATATAAAGAGTATTTCACTCCTCCACAACAGAGTACACATTCTTTTTAGCAGCACAGGATACTTTTTCCAAAACAATCATATACAAGTCCACAAAGCCTGCTTAAATAATAGAAATTACCCCATGCATACTAGCAGACCACTGTGCAATGAAAATAGAAATTAACAGCAGAAGAAATTTCAGAAAAGGCAAAAGCTCCTGGAAAATTAACAACATACTCCTAAACAACCAATGGGTCACAGAAGAAATCAAAGAAGAAATTTAAAAATCTCTTGAAGTAAATGACAATGACTGTATAACTCAGTGAAACCTCGAGGACACTACGAAAGCAGTTCTAAGGAAAATTCATCACCCTCAATACTCACATTAGGAAAACAGAGTAGGCTCAAAAAAATAACCTTATGAGAAATCTTAAGATATTTGAGAAACAACGACAAACCAGCCCCAAACCGAAACTAAGGAGGGAAATTATAAAGTTGAGAGTGGAAATCAATGAAATTGAGACTAAAAAAACAGATCGAAGAGCTAGTTCTTTTAAAGAATAAGTAAAAATAGATACGCCCCTAGCTGGACTTACCAAAAGAAAGTGAGGAAAGATACATTCCAATGCAATTATAAATGAAAAAAGTTGAAGTCACAACAGACAGCAGAAATTCAGAAGATAGTAACTACTTTGAAAAACTATATTGCAACAACTTAGCAAATTTTGAAGAAATAAGCATGTTCCTAGACAAATACAAACTACCAAAACTAACCCAAGACATAAATATGCTTAACAATCCAATAACAAGTAATGAAATTGACACCATAATAAAGAATCTATCAACTAAAAACAGCCCAGAACCTGATAGAGTCACTGCTGAATTCTACAAAACTTTAAGGATGTTATATCACCAATACTCCTCAAGCTAGTCAAAGAAATTGAAAGGGATAGAGTGCTCCCAAACTCATTTATGGAAACCAGTATCACCTTGATCCCAAAACTGGATAAAGACCCAACCAAAAAAGAAAACTATAGGCCAATCTCCTTAATGAACATAGATACAAAATCCTCAACAATATATTAGCACATAGAATGCAGCACATTATCAAAAAGATGACACATCATGATGAAGTAGGTTTCATCCCAGAGAGGCAAGAATGGTTCAGCATATGCAAGTCAATAGATGTAATACATCACGTAAACAGAAGCAAGGCAAAAAACCAAACGATCATACCAATAGATGGAGAAAAGGATTTCAACAAAATTCAATACCCCTTCAAGACAAAAACCCTAAAAAAACAGGTATAGAAGGACCATATCTGAATATGATAAAACCTATATATGACAAACCAATCGCCAACATCATACTAAATGGGAAAAGACTAAAGGCATTCCCCCTAAAATCCGGAACAAGACAAGAATGTCCACTATCACCTCTTCTATTCAACATACTACTTGAAGCATTAGCCAGAGCAATTAGGCAAGAGAAGAAGAAAAAAAATAAAAAGGATACATATAGGAAAGGAAGGACTCAAATTATTGCTATTTGTAGATGACATGATACTCTACCTAGAAGACCCAATAACTTAGAATTAATAATGAACTTAATGGAGTGGGGGATTTAGCTCAGTGGCAGGGTGCTTGCCTAGCAAGTACGAGGCCCTGAGTTTGATCCCCACCACTTCCCCCCCCACAAAAAAAGCAATTAACATACTTGTGCGATGTAGCAGCATACAATATCAATACGCATAAACCATTAGCATTTGTGTACACCGACAATGAATACAATGAAAAGGAAATTGTGAAAATAATGCCATTCGCAGTAGCTTCAAGAAAAATGAAATACCTAGGAATTAACCTAAGCAAGGAAATGAAAGACCTCTACAAAAAAATTATAGTACTCTGAAGGAGATTGAAGAGGACATGAGAAAGTGAAAAGATGTCCCCTGCTCCTGATTAGGCAGAATCAGTATTGTCAAAATGGCCATACTCCCAAAAATGTTACACAGATTCATTACAGTCCCAGTCAAAATACCAACAGCATATTTTGTAGATCTGGAGAAAATAATTCTAAAATTCATATGGAGCCAGAAGAGACTCAGAATAGCAAAAGCAATTTTGGGCAACAAGAACATAGCAGGAGACATAGTAATACCTGATTTCAAGCTATATGACAAAGAAATGGTGATAAAAATGGCACGGTACTGGAACAAAAACAGATACATGGATCAATGGAACAGAATTGAGGATACAGATACTTGCTCAGGCACATTTGGCTTTTTGATCTTTGACAAGAGCCCAAAAGCATATATTGGAGGAAAGATAGTGGTGCTAGCCAATCTTCTGTCTGCAGAAGATTGAAACTAGACCCTTATGTCTCACCATTTACTAAATAAAATCAAAATAGATAAAAAATATAAACATTAAAACAGAAACATTAAACCTACAGAAAGATAAAATAGGTAAAACACTTGAAGACATAGTTGTAGAAAAGGATTTTCTAGATAATACCTCAATTACACGAGAAATAACAGCAGAAATCAACAAATGACATTATATCAGACTAAAAATCTTCTGTACAACAAAAGAATCAATCGGTAGAGTGGAGAGACAACCTACAGAGTGGGAAAAAAAATTGACAGCTACTCCTCAGAGAACTAATATCTAGAATATAAAAAGGACTAAAAAAATTTTAAACCACCTAAAATTAAAGATCCAGTCAAGAAATAGGCGAGAGAATTGAACAGAAATAGGCAGAGGAAGAAATACAAATAGTCAACAAATATATGAGAAAATGCTCACCATCTCTGGCCATTAGAGAAACGCAGATTAAAACAATGCTAAGATTCCATCTTACTCCAGAAAGAATGGCAGCCATTAAGAAATCGAACAATGTGGTATCTATATAAAATGGAATATTACTCTGCTATAGAGAATGACAGATTTGACACATTTGTGAGAAAATGATGCACCTGGAAAATATAATGTTGAGTGAAATAAACCAAACACATAAGCTTGAATACCATATGATATCTCTCATTTGAGTAGGCCAAAGTACACACAAAGAGAATAATAAAGGATGGCTAGAAGGGGACAAGGAGATGGATTTCTTGCAATAGGGAAGTTGTCCAAGGGAAGAGACACAAGAGGTGAAGAGAAGGGGAAGGAGAGCTAAGTAGAATAAAGATATGCCATGTACAGGAACCTAATAACCTCAGTGAATGTAAACATTATATACCATAACATGAACTAAGATTAATAATATCAACAAGGATGAAAAATGGGATGAGGAGATTGAAGGAGGAGGGAGGGAGAGAGAGGGAAGGGGAAAGGGACAAAAAAAAGGAGAGAAAGAAGCTGTGGTATGTACACGTAACCACTCTCCAAGATGATTATAAACTGCATGAACTGCAAAAAACAAACAAAAAAAGATGTAATCTGATATCTATAATGGAGAGTGGGGAGGGAGTTGTGCAAGAGCAGAATTTTCTATGCTATTGAAATTATATTTGAAATTATATTGGTATAAATTTAATTAGATTTTATTCAGGCCACAAGCATACATTCACACTGTAGGAAACAGCTAGTTGTCTCTTATCTTTTTTTTTTTAATTTGGCAATTTCCGTGTATAAAACATTCTCTGTGTGGCTTTTTAAGTGACTTTTTAAGGTTTGTTTATAACACATCCAACAACTTAACTGGATGTATCACAACTCTAAGAATAATTACTATATACTAAACCTATTCATCTTTTTAAAAAACATCCATTCCATTAGGTGAACACTATAATCATGCAAAATTAGCATTTCAAAGTCATTGTAGATTAGGGTCGTGAGATAAAACTAGTGTACCTTTAAATTTGAATTACAGATAAATGACAAGTTTTAGAGTAATAATGTCTTAAATAAAGTATGGAACATACTTAAAAATGTTTATTAGAAATTCGCAGGTTTTGTTCTGTTTTGTTGTTTTGAGACAGCGTTTTGCCATGTAGTTCAGGTTGCCTTTGGACTCATGGTGATCCTCCTGCCTCAACTCTGGAGTGCTGGGTTATAGGCGTGCCCCACCGTGCCCGGCAGAATCCTGTATTTTTAGGTGGAAAATCTGGCAGTCGCATTTTAGACTACTGTGTCTTCCTCAATGAAACTTTGTAAGATGTTGCTTACCAGCAACCTTTCGAGTAATGATATTGAGGGAGAACTTCATTTTATACGAAGGCATAAGTGGTAATTTCCACCATCACTTTCCTCCTAAGAATGTAATACCATAAGCACTATTGAATATATTCCCTGGTGAAAGGTAGAAATTAGTCCAGAACAAAATATAATCATCCCTGTTGGTTTTTCAACCACAGATTCAGCCAATTGCTTCTGTACTGATCATGTGACTGTGTTCCTTCCATTCCTAAATAATACAATACATAGCATTTACCTTCTATCAGGTATCACAAGAGATCTAGAGATTATTTAAAGTATATAGGAGGATGTGCATAGGTTCTATGTAAATATGACATCATTTTATGTAAGGGACTTGAGCATTCACAGATTTAGGTATCTGTGGGAGTCAGTCCTGGAGCCAATACCCTCCTATACTGAGGATGAACTATATTAAGAAGACACGATTCTCTGAATACACCACAAGAACACACATTACAAAATTAAATACTGTGCTGTTCATTAACAAGCGTTTGGATTAGATGAGAGCGCTTGGTTTTCTTTTTGTGTTTCAGATTTGTTTCCTTGGATCTTTTGGCACACAGGGCAAATGTCATCTTTTTCACAGCCATCCTGACTACATGGATTGCAGGTACTGTATTTCCTAGGTCACACATACCGGGGAGGCCATAAAAATGGCAAATTGTTATGTCTATGAAGAAATGTTCCTTTCCTGTTAATCCTATTGGCTGTTTTAAAAAAAAATAGGTCTCAAGGATTGAATTTCTCATTAAACTAAACATATTTTCTTTATTTATTCTTAGGCATCGTAACTCTTGCTTTCATTTCCCCTTCTATATTACTTAGAAAGAGTAATTCAATTTGCCCAGTAGTTTAGAATCCTGGTAGGGTGTCAGATCTTTAATAACTTAACTTGTTCTGTCATTTTATTAAATTAGGGAAAAAAATATCTGCTTGCAACTTTGGATCCTGCTTTAGAATCTATAAAAAAGTGCTTGGTTTCTTTGTGGCTCCTGAGTATCTTCAGATAATATCGAATTGTGCCCCACTTGAATCATTTCCTGGGATTCACAAAATCATTTTTGTTCTGTCCCTAAGGATACAAATTGGAAGTAAGGTGATAAAACTTGGGAGTAATGCAATAAAACTTCCCTAGGAAGCATGAGAAGCTTGGATTAAGCAGTTGGTGAGTTTAAAATCTTGCCCAGATGTGTTGAAAATATCCTCTGCACATACTAAAAAATAGCCACTGCTTTCTTAAATTCAATGGAGTTTTTTTTTTTTTCTCTCCCTCACTCTCTTTCTTTTTTTTTGACAAAAAAAGCAGCTGCTCTTATTGGCAAATAACAGAACCGCTTCTGAGGAAAATTAGAGGTTGGTGCCTTTGAAGCTGATGCAACCGAGTGGTCCAGCCACCTCCCCACACCCTGGTCTACAAGAAGTTTCTCCCAGACATTCCTGTCCTTTAAGGACAGCACTG
The DNA here is from genome assembly GCA_004026905.1 of Hystrix cristata. Lineage (NCBI taxonomy): Eukaryota > Metazoa > Chordata > Mammalia > Rodentia > Hystricidae > Hystrix > Hystrix cristata. The sequence goes on along the minus strand of PVJO010006047.1, from coordinate 82,464 downwards.
GCTTTCCTTTCAAGGGCCGGTCTTTCTGGGCCGGACAGGTCCTTGCTGGGCTGGTGGCCCAGCACTGACACTGACCAGAGCTTCCCTGCTCGGCTTCCCAGCTCCACTCCGTGTTGCATATTCGTCTTTACAGGCAAGACGTTTTCCTGTGTGCTGAGCCAAGGAGTTTTAAAGAAAAAACATTTACAGATGATTTTAACAGATGACATTTCCTTAGGCTTTTTTATTTGTTTTCTTGCTGGCTTTCTTCTCCCATTTGTAAGGGCAGGTACTCCTGGAGCCATGATGTTTACAGCATTTTCTCTCATCTGATATCTGCTAAACCAACCTGAAAAGATGCCTGAAAGTCTTTCCTTTACAACTTGATTTCTTTCAGGGTATTTTATTACTGACTGATGTGTGGTTTGGAGTCAGATGGAATAGGAGCCACTAGCTCCTTGTTGGGCTGGGGGTGGTCTGAAAGAGGAACCCAGGACCGTGTTCTGACCTGCACTGGTCTCTTGGAGCAGAGTTAGAACAAATCAGTCCTGTTCTCCACAGCTCAGGTTTTCTTTCATGAAGCAAAGGTGAGACATAGGGGTTGGGGGGTAGGGGCGTGTGGGAACAGGGAGGGGAGTACCAGCTTCTGAGCTAAAGTGAGCATCTTTACGGAGCGCCTGTACCCATCACTGTGGATGAACTGAGCTTTCAATAGTGTTTGGGTTGGAACCCACAAAATCACACTTTATACTGCTGTTGCCCACCCACCACTCTGCAAGCCTCCCAGGGGCATGAACTCAGGCTTATGTAAGTCTCTGGTTGCTTCAAGCAGAGTGGCTGGCAGAGAGGGGTCACTTGATGGTTAAATCAAGCCAGTTAAATAATCTAGAAAGAGGATGCTCAGAGGTATAGTTTCTCATTGCCTTTTTTAAAAACCAAAAGTGAGTAAAACTCAAGAGGAAGAATGACAAGAAGCAGGAAAATGAATATCTAGCTTTATGATTACTTCCAACAGATTTTTATTGCTTTTTCTCTTCCTAGAGGAAGTTCCTTACCCATTTCAATTTTCGATGTCTAAAAGTATTGAACATTTCTAAGCACAGTGAAGCACTTGCCCAAACATCACCCAAAATTAATAATCAGGAAAACAACTTCCTTTACTTCTGTCCCCTTGCATAGCTGTGCACTACATAGGAGTTGACCACATTTTCCTATGTATTATGAGAATAATTAATTTGAATGGAAATTAAATATGAGACCAAATCTGTGCTTCGTATAAGATGCGTTAAAGACTCTGAGAATACTGGAGGCCACTATCACCTTCCTTCCTCCTCCATTCTTCCACTTAACCTGTGTTGTCTACGAGATGCCCAACAGTGCCCGAGTCTTGCAGGGCATCAAGCGTAAGATACCTACCAGCCTGGGTCCTAACAGCCTAGTTCCTTGTGTGTAGTCCCAACTCTTCCCTCCTTGAAGTACGACAGTGCCTAACACTGTGTACACATCCAATAAGTCCACCAGAGACCAAGGGTGGGCCCTTGGCATTTATAAAGTGGCTGGTATATGCCAGCCTATATCTCACCTTCTCTTTTTATTCCCACGACAGTCCTAGACTATGATGATTATTCCCATTTTCCAGATGAGGAACTTGGTGTTTAAGATGTGCAGCTCTCAGGTGGAGCCGGGATTCAGATTGGGCCCATCTGCCCCTGGGGCACACATCTTCCCCTTCACCAGAAGTTAGTGAACAGGCACATTCCATCAAGTCTGCGAAGGGATGAGGAAGGAGAAACTGGGGGCAGCAGACTTGAGAAGAAGCTGGTTTTGAGGATGCAGGAGCAGAGTGGCCACCAGAAGCTGGGGCTTCGGGGTGGACCACACCCTGGAACACTGTCCCACGTCTGGGTTTTCAGATTTTCCAAGCAAGTAAATGTCCATACTCTGAGACATTTTGATTGACAGTTTGCTCTTTGCCCTAGAAAGTGCTGGGCAGGCTGGGCCTGGGTTCTTTTACCCACTGCTACTTATTCACTAATGTGCTTCTTTTCTCCAGGAAATTCTTCCTTAATGAAAGTCGAATTGATATTACTGCACACCAGTTGGAAATTAAACTATCAATCAGTTGACTTTCTGATGATTAGAAATATACGCACGTGCTCTTTTTCGTATTTGTTTCGTCTTTTAACTTCTGTGTTTATTTAATCCCTTCAAGAGTTTATGAAAGTCTCCCACTCAACGTGGAAACAGAGGTGACATTTATTTCTGGGTGGTGCATTTCAAGCATAATCTCTGTTCACAAAGCTCTCTTAATGCGCCTTTCTGAGCTCATTTATTTATTTAGGAGCTGCACAAACCCATGTTTGTCCTTGTGGTGGAAAAGAGATTCTACCACATTCAGATAGCAATGACTGGTTTAAAAATGGTTTGTCTCAGTCCAAGCCAAATGTCTCTGCTGCATCCTTCATTACGTCTAAATGATGCTCTTATCATTTAAACAGAACCCACTTTCTCAGTCCACCAGGAAGCACTTGATTTATTCCCCAGCCCCTGGGGCGGGAGGAAGCGGAAGTCTGAAGGGTAATCACACAGCCAGGCAAGCCTCCACTGAGCTGTGACCTGGGAGAAATGGCTCCAAATGCTGGAAGGCTTTGGTGTCATGCCAGCTATTCACTAGGGCCTGCTCAGCCTGCCTGAGAAGTAGGATGGCCGGAATGGAAGGGTGCAGAATCCTTCCAGCAGGGAACTTGGGAGGAGTCATTGTCCTGACCACCAGGGACAGTTACAAGGGGACAATGCCTATGACACATAAGACCTGCAAAAGAGACCCCAGCATGCGCAGTCTTGGAGCTCTGGCATCTCTTATGGTTTGTTGCCTTACTGGGTGGCTTAGAGGATTGGTTTAGGGAACAAATACAGCCAGCAAACGGGGTAACAGCACCGGGTCTGCACGGAAGCCAGGCACAGGTGTGAGGCTGGAGTCTAACAGCATGATCTTGAAGTGTTGGTCGTTCACTGAGACCTTCCGTGTGCTGGACTGTGTGTTAGTGTCTGGGGCTGTGGGGAGAATAAATGCATGTTTGTTGGGCAGGTCGGCAAGGACGGGTTGTGCTGTGAGTCTGCTAATAGTTTAAGTATGCTGTCTTGGTCTGTTTTGTGTTGCTCTAAAAACACCGAGGCAGTACTTTACAAACAAAAGAGGTTTATTTCGCTCGTGGTTCTGGAGGTCTAACAGCATGGCGCCAGCATCCTGGTGAGGGTTCCCGTACTGCACAACAGCAGAGTCGAGAAGTAGGCAGAGAAGTGGTCCCACGTAGGAGGGGATATGTGTGAACATGGCAGGGCCAGCTCACTCTTTCTCTAACAATCCTCTCTCACGAAAACTGGTCCGCTCCTTCCAGACGGACGCACTGGTGCGAGACAGCAGCATTTGATCCACTGGTGAGCGTCAAGCTCTCTGACCTAATCATCCCCACTAGGCTCCACCTCTTGAAGGTCGCACTACTGCCAGGCCTGGTAATCCCAGCGCTGGGGAGGCTAAGGAGGATCGTCGGGAGTTCGAGGCCAACCTGAGCTGTGTAGTGAGTTCAAGGCCAGCTTGAACTTCATAGCAAGACCCTGTCTCAGACCACCAAAAGAAAAAAAAGTCTCACTACCTCCACATCACCACACTAGGGACCTCACACACGAAGCTTGAGGGACACACCACATCCACACCATGGCATATGAGCAACTAGCTTCTCAAGAACATGCTGTTATAACGCCTTTCCTAATTCAAAGTTAGCCCTTTCTGTAACGCTTCAAATAAACATGGAGAGTTCAAGAAACAGGCCCAGGCTTGGAGTAGCTGGATTTAGCTTCTGAGAGTCCTTGGAAAAGGTCTACAGATAGAACCGGGACTCAAACCATCCCCCAAAGAGTAAGAGGGCAGCTGGAGACACCCAGAACTCCCCTCAGTTCCAACTCTGCTCTCCAGTTTGCTCCACTTTAATCTCCCACTGAGCATGCTCCACGTTAATCTCCCACTGACCATGCTGCGACTGTGAGTCTGCAGGATCTACGCAGCCTCTGTGGAGGAAAGAGGTGGTGTTTTCTGGAAGGATTAGACATTCTCTGGGACAGTGGTGAGGAAGGAGGTGGTCCTGAGCAAGGATGGCTAGCAAGCCCTGCAGAGAGGCCACGCTCGTGTTTCTGAGCTCCACTCCTTCAAGTGACAGGGCCAGACCCTGTGACCACCTCGCTGCCCCATGCATGAAGAGCCTCTGTTCCAGACTGTCCGCCATCATTTCAACAAAAGTCACACTTGGTTCCCGAGAACACTGACAAGAAGGAAAGCGTTCCTTGCAAAATTTTAAAACTGCGTCCCGTTCCCGGACCACACACCCACAAGTGCTATAGGAATTAATATGCTTTTCTGAACACAGTAATTATTTTATGACAGGCACAGCTGTATTGCATTGTGTCTGTGCAGGTGTGATAAATATGTTAATGTGTTAAACTGTGAACATTTAAAATGTGCCACTATTTTTTGTAATTGCTTTTTGGCATTTGTTCATATATTGGGTGATTTTTTAAAAAAATGAATTACAGCCCCAACCTCATCCAACCTCAGGGAAGTTTTGCCTGGTCAGCTGTCGGCCCCCAGGTGAAGGGGACTTACTTCTCAGTGCATGGCCTCAGCCAGGGTGTCCACCTCGCTTTGTTTGTACAAAACGTGGAAGCCTCAGCCCACTTCGGAATCTGCCTTTTGACAAGAGCACTGGTGGTCTGAAAGCACTCTGAGAGCTTGAGACATACCACAGTAGGCAACACAAGGAAGAGATGACTCAGGTGTAGGTTTGGCCTAATGACAGCATCCCGTTCTCCATCTCTGCTTTTCTGTGTTGGGAACCATGCATATACAGCACAGCTTAGCTTGAGTGCTCTACTTTTT
>PVJO010006047.1:0-77455 GCA_004026905.1 Hystrix cristata | reverse complement strand
CTAGAAAGCCTAGCAGGTCATTTCTATGACAGCAGGTCCTTTTCCATCCAAGCCTGATTTCTGTGCTGAAATTGTCCTTGAGCAGAAACAGGTCTGGCCATGTTAGTAGACTCAGCCCGAGACTGATTCCACTCATTCCACAGTTTTTCATAGAGCACACGGTGCAGGGTCAGCGATGCCTGAGGGCCAAGCCCATTTATTCCCTGATTTGTATGGCCCTTCAGGTTTTCTAAATGAACATTTGTGATCTGATGATAGGAAACACAAAATATGACCCCCAATTAATTGTAATGTTATCACCCCAAAATAATTCTATTGTTTTCATTAGGACACTATATTTTTAAAAATTGTACTCAAGCTTGCGGGTGTAGAAAACCAAGATGGCAGAACAGGAGAAACAAACCCTCATCCTCCCACAAAAAAAGCAAATACAGACAGCTTTCCACCACCACCAAAAAATCCCAGAGAACGTTGAGGGGCCCAGTAAAGAATCTGTAGCAACACGGCGGGGCGGGGGGAGAGGGAGAGAGAGAGAAAACCATGGAAAATGTACACATACAAAGGATTGCTGATGAGATCAACAGGCCTGAGACACCAGGCGACAGGAACAAAAAAGAAAGGTGGAAGTCATTGGTATCAGTCATGCGGCAGAACTGCTGTGGTCTTCTCTTGCCCCTGAGGTAACCCATAACAGTCCCACTGGGGAACCCCAGAAAGGGGGATGCAGCTCCCCGCCCTGCCCTTGCCCAAGAAGGGGCATTGTGGAGCTGCTCTAGGGAAGGAACCACCGCCTCTGCCTGTCCCTTACATCTAACTGTACCTAGACCGGACTTTGTGGCTGCACCGGGTCTGCTCACACCCCAGGCACAGAAGCTATTGCCACAGCAAGCTAGGTCACACCCTGGACCCACAGCAAGTCCCGGCCATGAACTCCTATGCTCCAGACGCCAGCTCAGTCGCTGCGGAAAGATAGCTCTCACTCGGATGCCAGAGTCCTTGTACTGCCGTGCCCACGGGTGCTCCCTTTCTTGGCTCAGCCAGCTATTTCAAAACTGTCCATGACTTGCACCTTTGTTATAATGCAGTAGTAGAGAGGCCTGCACCCCAGACACCGGGGTCATTACTACCTTAGACCCCAGAGCCACAATTCCCCATGCAGGCCCGTGCTTCAGGCCGCTCCACTGGTGCTACTGTGGAGCCCCCTACCAGGAGGAATCGTCTTGGCCACACTTCCCGGGTGGAAGAGACAGAGATGGGAGGGACCTTGGCAGCCACTGCTACCAAAGTGCCCAACGATCCAACCCTAAGTGCATTTAAAGCACAGGTCGGGCGCTATTGGTGGGGTTCAATGCTCGCCCAGTCTGTCCAGTGTGCAGAAGGGGTGCCAAACAGGGACGCTCAGGGCTCTGGATGCAGAAAGCTGGCTGGCAGTGGCGGGGAGCGGGAGGAGGAAGCGACGGGGGTGCGCGTTATTACTGTGACCAAAATGTCCCAAGCACGGTGCTCTCTGCCTGGGGAAAAGAGTGCTGCCTCCTCCCAGATTCCCCTAGAGCAGCCAGTCCCGCAGGGAACCCCGAGGCCCAGCCACCGCCCAGGCAGAGGCAGCCCTCGGTGGGCAGGGCAGACAGTCGGTGGCGGAGCACCACCCGCTGCTGCTGGGCACCCGCAAGAGCTCAACAGGGCTGGGCGGGCCTCCAGATCTGCTCCGGCTGGGCTCTGCCGCTGGGACCCGGAGCGCCGGCCCCCAGAGCGTCCTGGGGCTGAGGCAGGATGGGAAAACGAAGGACAGATAACGAGGATACCAAAACAATCATAACTAAAATTTGTGCTTCTTAAAGAAGACTGTAATTTTTGGGCTTCAGTGTTACCCAAGGTGATCTATATTAGCATTTAAATTTAGGTTTCTGTTTTTTAGACTCATCACACCCCAAATTTTTTAGGAATATTAGAAGTGCATAAATTGCCTTAACTGGTTCATAAATTGGCTTAATAGAGAAAGTAAAGAGCAAAATCTTGATCCTGAAATAAAGGAACAGGGCTGGGGATTTAGCTCAGTGGTTAGAGTGCCTGCCTAGCAAGCATGAGGCCCTGAGTTCGATCCCCAGCACCTAAAAAAAAAAAAAAAAAAAAAAAGGAACAGGTTGAGAAAATCTGATGAATGTTTAAATTATCTGTTTTAAAAAAAAAAACTGGGCCCATATCTACAGAATGGGGGGGTACCTTTTGCCACCTGTTCCTCAGACAAAGTACTAATATCTAGAACATATAAAGAATTAAAAAACAACAAAACAAAACCAGACTCCTCCCAAATTTAAAGACTCAATCCAAAAATGGCCATCTGGAATGAATATGCACTTCTCAGATGAAGAAGTAGAAATGGCAAATGAACACATGACAGAATGGCTACTACCAAGAAATCAGCCAACAACGAATGCTAGCGGGGCTGTGGGGAAAAAGGAATCCTTCTTCGCTGTTTGTAGAAACATAGACTGGTGTGGCCACTGAAAACAGTGTAGAGAGTCCTCAAAAAACTAGGACGAGAGGTTCCATTTGACTCAGATATTCCTCTTCTTGGTATCTTCCCGAAAGAATTAAAAACATCATACCACCATGATATATGCACACTGTGTTTATAGTGGCACAGTTTGTAATAGCTAAATCTGGGCTGGGGATTTAGCTCAGTGGTTAAAGTGCTTGCCTTGCAAGCACAAGGACCTGAGTTCGATCCCCAGCACCGAAAAAAAAAAAAAAAAAATGCCTTGTAATAGCTAAATCTTGGAAACAGCTCAAATGCCCATCAACCAAAAAATGGATAAAGATGTGGTTTTTTTATACAATGGAGTACTACTCTGCCACAAAGAACGACAAGCTTGAGACATTTCTAGGTAAATGGATGCACCTTGAGACCATACTCTTAAATGAAATAATTCAGACACACATTTACTGCATTGTTTCTCTGATGTGAGAAATTGAAAGTGTAAATAAGGACCAAAATGTATTATATTGGGAAAATGGAAGAAACTGTTCAAATGGGAAGGGGAATGAGGGAGGGGTAAGGGAGGGGCAAGGAAAAAAAAAAGAAAATAGAAGGAAAAAATGGAAACAAAGCTTTTGTAAATAAGGAGAAGAGGGGTTGAATGGAGAGGAGGGGAATGGGGAAAAAGGAAGAAGCACGATACCTCATGTACGGGTACAAATTCCCTATGATGAATGTTATCATTATGTATATCTAAAATGTACCACTAAAATAAAATTTAAAAAAATTTTTTTAAAGAGGAAAAAAAGAGAGTGGGCTACTGGCCTTGGGGAGTGGGACCACCTTTTCCCGGGGTTCCCGCCCCTCAAGGGAAGCATAAATGCTCCCTGTTCCAGGAAATACATCCCCCCTCCCTGGCCTGCACTCTATTTCTCTGAGTGTGTATCTTTAAATTTCTGCCTAATTAAAAAAAAGCAAAAACAAGAACAAAAACTACCCTGAACCTCTTACTGACTAGTCCTGAAAATTCTTTTTCTGCAACAGGAGACAGCGAACCTACAAACTTACTGTATTCTATGAAGGGTGAGTTAGGTCCCTTATTTCAGCTGCAGGGCTCTCCGCAGACCCAGCCCCCTGACCCGACACCTGCCCCCGGGCCCTGCGCCCCACCCCGCCCCCGGGGTCCGCTCTGCGGCGCCCCTGCTCATCCTGCTCATCCTCAGCATATTGCTGCCCGGCCAGGGTTAGACCACCTTGGCTGGGGCAGATTCTGCTGTAACTATAGTTTCAGGAAACTCGGGTCTTGTTATCTACTTTTCTGTGGCCTTAAAGTTATTGCTATTTTAAATTTGTATCTTATCTTGTAGAAGTGAGAAAAAATCTTGGTTGCATAGATCTACAAAGCTGTTGTTTGCTCCTAATTCTGCAGGGAGATAATCGGCCACCTAGGAGTTACCAAGGACCCCAGTGTCAGGTGCCGCTAAACAAAACAGGCCAGAGATCAGGTAGTGGAGGAAAGGAGGGAAGAAAAAAATGAGTGGTTGGAATCATTCCTAGTCTCCAGTTCAAAGATGTAGCTGCCCGGGTGGGCCCGGAAATCTATATTTTTAATTCTAGGGGTGATTCTGCTGCAGCAAGACTTGGGAACCTGCGACCTAAATGACCCATGAACAGAAAATCAGACCTTCCTCCCTGGAGCAATTGAGCAGAAGGGTGGGAAGCCCCCCTGCGGCTGGGTTCCATGCTTGGCCCGTGTTTTCCCACTCTAAGTCCTGCAACCCAATTTCCTTATCTCTGACATAGTAAAATTGGACAACATAATCTCTCTTTCCTGTCATGAATGTATCAGATTTTATCAGATTTGAATTCATTTTTTCTTTCTTTCTCGCCTTCTCCTCGCACCCCCCCCCTTCCTGACCAGTGTTGGGGATGGAACCCAGAGCCCCGTTCGTGCTAGGCAAGTGCTCTACCACTGAGCTACAACCCCAGTTGAAAGTTGAATTTCTTATTCTTCAATGAGAGTAAGTATATTTTTAAAGGGATCGAGATCCATCTTCAGAGAGGAGTTGTGATATTTTCAGCATCTCCTAACTCTGGGAAGATTTTGACGAGACCTTCCACCCAGTTTTCTCATCTTCCTTCTTGTCCAGTATGCCAGGGAATCCTGACCCAAGCGCTGTTCCCTCCCTTCCCACTCTCTGAGATCCCTCCTCTGACTCTCTGCTCTTCCTGTCCTTAGAAATATAAGAATCATAGATTTCTTATGGCAGTATATTAGGATCACCTGAGACACTTACATGAAATATTGATACCCCAGATAATTGACCAGAAATCTTGGTGGGGAGGCATAGACACGTGTATTTTTAATGCTTGCAAGATGATGGTAATGCACAAAAAGGTTGGAACCACTGAGTAAGTACGTCCCAGAGCAGGGGTGACTGGGTCTTCAGGTTCTTCTTCACCCAGGTCAAGGGAGGAAGAGTGTAGGGTTGAATCTCTGCATTGCCAAGTCTCTGCCTCAGCCTCTGTGCCAGCATTTTAGATACAGCAGATCAATATTTGCAGGATCAAGCATCAAATATATTGTAGAAGAGAAAGGAAAAGTCAAACCAAGTGGTACCATCACATCCCCATATCCTTGACCTAAGTCAAGCTTATTGAGATTTTATTTTCCCATTTGCAGAGTGAGGTTGATATTTTTCTTCAGCCCAACAGGTTGGAAGGTGGATCAAATGAGATAACATATATGAATTTGCCTTATAAACTATAAAGTTCTATATAAATTGAATGAGTTTAAGATCATATATGTAGAAAGAGTTTCCATAGTTAAGAAAAAGCATACCAATTCTTTCCAAATTAATGTATAGAGACAATGCAATACGAAAACCAGTCAAAATCCCAGCAAACTTTTTCATAGACATCAATCAGCTGGTTCTCAAATTTTCAAAAAAATTCAAAGTGCCTAGAAAGCAAAAAAGAAGCTGTACGAATTTAGACTTACATTATCTGATTACAAAGCAACAGTGGTCGGATAGTGTAATATCTCTATAAATTATAGAGAGGCATATAGTTCAATGAAATACAGTAGCAAATAAAAAAACAGGCCCACGTATTTATGACCATCTGATTTTTTTCTTGCAAACTGTGTTTATTTTTTAAACATCGTTTTTTATTATTTATTTTTTTATTAGTATATATTTGCCATGCAGTTTGGTGCACCAGTATTGGTGCATATATATTTACGACAATTATCTCTTTCTCTTGGTTTGTTCCCTTAAAAAGTATATAGTGACTGTGGTGGACTTATTGTGGTCAACTTGAGCCAGAACGCCCAGCTGGACTGAGTTGGTGTGATTCTTCTGGGTGTAGAGGATCCACCTGAGGATTGCTGCTGATGAAACATAAAGCAGAGTGGGAGCAGAAGCTAGTTGGCGGGCTGTTTCCCAGGAGAAGCTCTGTTGTGGCTGGTTGTCCTGAAAGGAACTCAGCTGTTTTCATCAAGGAAGGAGCTTGGGGCCTTGCCTTCATTGAGGATGGCTGCTGTTGCTTTGGGGGAGCTCTGGTCTTCATCTCTGCTGTAAGCATCATATCCTGGTTCCAGTCAAGATTTCTTCAGCCATCTGCAGACACGGATGTACACGGAACGGTGCCATGGGCTCCTAGCCGTTGATTGACTCTTCTGGGTCTCCGGTGCCTAGATGGACATTTGGCACTCTTCCTGTATTTGGCTTGTGGGTGAATATAGTAACTTATAAATGTCCTCTTTATAAATCTGCTCTCTTACAAACCATTGACTCTAGAAAAGCTAACTAAGACAGTGACCTTCTTTGTCCCTTCTGATCAGTCTTGGCTTGAAATGTACTTGTCTGCAAATAGAATAGCTACCTCAGCTTTTTTCCAGGTTCCTGTTGCACAGAGTATTGTTTTCCATCCTTTGACCTTCAGTCTATGGATTTCTTTTTGAGTTAAGTGTGTTTCTTGTATGCAGTGTATTATTGGATCTTGTTTCTTGATCCATTCTGCCAACCTGTTTCTTTTGATTGGTGAATGGAGACTTTTCACATTAATGGTTGTGATAGGTATTGACTTATTCTTGTCATTATATTATTTTCCTCTTGTTGGTTCCCTTTCTTGCCCTTCTACTTAATTGCTTGCTTTGCCTGGTGGATTCATTCTATTAGGATCCTTGGAATTGTCTTTCTAGACTATCCTTCAGAGCTTTTTGGAGTGCTGTTTTGGTGGTCATGAATTACTTCACGTGTTCTTTATCATGGTTGTATCTTATTTCTCCATCAATTTTGAAAGATAACTTTGTGAGATATGTCAATCTAGGTTGGAGTTTTTGTTTTTTTAGGGGGAGTGCTTGAAATACTTCACTCCAAGCTCTCCTTGACTTAAGGGTTTGTTTTGAGAAGTCTGCTGTGATTCTGATGGGTTTTTCTTTATAGGGGACTTGTTTCTTTACTCTAACAGCTTTTAATATTTCATTCTTGTGTTGAATTTCTGGAAGCTTGACTATTATATGCCTTGGTGTAGTTTTTTCTGATTGTGGTTATTTGGGGTTCTATATGGCTCACTTATGTGTATGTCAAATTCTTTTTCCATGCTTGGAAAGTTTTCTGCTATTACTTCTGTAAACATGCTTTTTTTATGCCCTTTGTGCTGTCTCCTGATTTTTTTATTGATTCCAATTAATCATGTATTAGTCTTCTTTGCATTGTCTAGCAGATGTTGGATTTACTTTTCATTGTCCCTTGGTATTTTTAAGAAGTCTTTCATTTGATGATCACCTTTGGTACTCTGTCTTCACACTGGTTGACTCTGTTGTGTATAGTTTCAGTAGAATTTTTAATCTCCTGGATTTTTATTTGAGACTGTTTTATGGAATTCAGTTCTTTTCTATGTTGGGGATTCATGGTTTCCATGTCTTTCCCAAGCTCCTCTATTTTTTTTTTAAATCCGTATCTATTCTAGATTTACTAACCATTTCTTTCATTATGGTCATCATCTCTTTAATTATCTGTGTAATAGTTTATGTTTTGATTTTTTAGATAGACTTATTCATCTATTTTGTTACTTCTCCTTCTATTGTTCAGAAAATTCAGCTGAGTGGGTTTTGATTTCTTTCACTTCAATGCCTGCAGGCTTTGTCTTGGATGAGTTGAGGGTATTGGGTTGCATCTTGCTTCTGTGTTTTCTCCTTTTTCTGTTTGTTTTTTTTTGTGTGTATTTGTTTTCTGCATTAAAGCTTGTAAATTACTTATTATAGGTAGCTTTATTACTAGTATCAAGGCCTTTTAAGGAAATGACTACTTTTCAGAGATGTTTTCTAGGCATAGGCAGGTTTTAGCCTTTGAGTCTGTCCCAAGATCCTGCCTCTTCTGTTTATTAAGGATGAAAGTTTGCAGTCCATTTGGCCTAGCACCCAGTTCTTTGGTACTGGACTGTAGAATTATTTATGACCCCCTTCCTTGGCATACAAAGAAGATCAATTGATCACAACTATGTCACCTTGGCTAAAGTAGTACAATCAGTAATAACAATAACAATAATAACAATAGGAAAATGACAAACTGTGATAATAACTTGCCAGCTTTAAACACAGGTACAAAACTGATAGTTACATATCAAAACCTAAGACGCTGCAGATTTATCTCAGTGGTTAGAGCTCTTGCCTCATAGGCACAAGGCCTTGAGCTCAATCCCCAGCACAAAAAAAAATACAAAAAAAAAAACAAAACAAAACTAAAGACAAATCAGAAAATTACATGTAGTAAATATCCACTCAAAAGAGTGATTTTACCCTAAGTCACTCACCCCCTGTTGCAGTGCACATCATCTACTGCTCTGTTCCACTGGTGTATTTCTTCCTGGAGGCTTCTGGAGTCACCCACTGCCACTGTGTCTCTGTAGATTCAATCTTCCTTTCACATGAGCTCTGAGGCAGGAGCCAGAAAAAAAGCAGATTATCCTTTCATTTTTCTGCGTTGTGGTCTGTCACTTCAATTTCTCTGTAGGCTCCAGTGTTCCCTTCAGATCCTTCCTTGGTTCCAGGAATCCACCCAACTCCTTCTGTTCTCCTCAACTGTTATTTTCCAGTGTCTGGATTCTGAATCTTGGGGAGGCTGATTTGTTGCTGCTTACCACTCCACCATCTTCCTGGAAGTCCTGGCCATCTGATTTTTGACAAAGTTGCCAAGGCAATTTAATGGAGAAAGGACAACCTTTTCAACAAATGCAACACAACTATAAGTAAAATAGCTGTAACTATAGAACTACTAGAAGAAAACTAGTAGGAGAAAATGCCTTGTGACTTTTGGTTATGAAATGACTTATTAAAATGACATAAAAAACAAAACTTACTAAGTTAAAAAAAACCCTTTGTTCCTCCAAAGGCTAAAAATTTAAAACATGAGTCATATGCTGAAAGTATTTTCAAAATATCTGTCAATGAACTTGTGTCTAGAATTGTATAAAGGATGAATATGTTTAAATATGAAGAAAAAAACTCACTTTTTAAAAAGATGAGCAAAAAATTTAAGCATACACTTTACCAACAAGGACATATGTACATTAAATGAATAAGTGAGAAGATGTTCACCATCAATAGCCAATAAGATACTACTGCACATCTACTAGAAGAGCTAAGATTAAAAGACTGTGGCAAATATATGGAATGAGTGAAACTCCTGTGCAGTGATGGTCAGAATAAAGAAGTTGTAGTTACTTAGGAAAACTCTGGCCATTTTCTTATAAAGTTCAACATATACTTCCTAAATGATATAGGAATTCCACTTCTAGCTTATGGCCATAATGATTTGTTCACAAACGTTCATAGCTTTGTTCATCACAGCCCAGAACTAGAAATTACTTACTCATTAATCAATTGGTAAAAAAAAAATTTGGTATTCCAAATATGAACTACTGCTCAGAAGAAAAAGAACTAGAGATTTATTCTTCAGCATTTATGAATTGCTAAGATATTATACTAAATGAAAGAAGCCAAGTACCAAGGCTAACTACTGTTTGACTTCATTGATTCTGCAGGATTCAAAACTATGCAGATAAAAGGTTGTCAAGGGCCAGAGGATTGGAGAAGGGAATTGAATCCAGATGGTGCAGAGAGAACTTTCAGGAGTGATGGAAACATTTTGTATCATTATTGTACAACTATATACAGTCATCAAATCTCACTTCATTTTAAAATCAAAACTAGTGAATTTCACTGCATAGGAATTATATTTCAAATGATCTGACAAAAATATTGAAGGTTTCCTCATGCCAGACACTGTGCTGGGAATAGTGAACATAGCTCCTGTTCACAGCTATTGCAATAAAAACAAAAACAAATAAACAAAAAACAAGTATAATGAAGTGTTGCAAGAATTATGATAGAGATTTATGCCCAGGACAAGAGGTTCAGTCTAAGCAATGTGAAGAGTCAGCTATGTGGTTTTTGAGCCAAGTCTTAAAAGATAGCAATTTGCCAAATAATCAAATTGAGAAGAGCAATTGTAGGAATCAAGAACAGAAAAATACAGCCTCACAAGTTGGAAATAACTCATATTCTAGAAAACGTAAGTGGTTGGTTGATACTATAAGTTCCTGGAAGGGTATGTCCGCAGATGAAAATGTATTTGGTGGCAGAACCTGAAGATAGCCGGTAGCCCACACAATGTATGCATGATAAGTACTAAGATGCTGAGGTTTTATCACATAGACAAACTAGTGAATAGGGTTAAGCTGTAATATACATATCCCATTTTGTGTCTTGTCATGGAAGCAGGGGAAAAGACAGATTGGAGGGTGGTGGCAGTGAATTTGGAAGCTAAGGGACAAATTAAAAGATACTGTAGTCATTCAGACAAGATGAACCATGATTTTGTTCTGTAGAGTGATACAGAGGGGTTTTTTGAAGGCTATTAAAGGAACAGAGCTAGACTTTGAGTCTGACAGTGCTATATGAGAGGATGTTGAAGAGTCAAAGATAACTCCTTGGATCTTGACTTGGGTGACTGGGTGGCTGGTGGTCTAAACAAGATTGGGAATGCAAAGGTCCTGCAAGTGTGGGAATAAAAAGCAAGTTCAGTTGGAGGCAAGTTGAGTTTCACATGATCTTTTCTAGTGGAATAATTAAAAGGAAATTGAATGCCCAAGAATAAGATCCAGAAGAGAGATGTGGAAGAGATACGTGGTTCACAGTAGCCCACACGATGGTGGCATTGATGCCAAGGAATGCATGAGATCCCCCAGAATGCTCACATAGAGCGGCAAGGAGGCCTTGTAGTTCTGAAAGGGATGAGCAGAGAATGCGAGGATTTAACAGGAGCTGAGAAAAGATGGCCAGTATTGCAGAGTTAAACCATGAGAGTGTAGTGTGAGCAGAGAAGCCAAGGGACATGGGAACATTTAGAGAAAGAGTCAGCAGTGTCAAATGCCACATCAAAGTCAAACATAATGAGAAGCCGAAGAGTCCGTCTGGATTGTCAAATGTGAGACTGTTTGTGTTAAGTGCCAGGAGTAGCTGCTATGAAGTCCTGTGAGAAGCTTGGTTGCAGAGGGCCAGAAATGAGTAAGAAGGAAGTGGAAATGGTAGGTGGGCAGGTTGGTTGTGAAGTGGAGGACAGAGAAAGGTACTGAGCAGAAAGGAATAATGCAGGATTAAAGTGTTTTTTAAAATATTAAAGAGACAACCCATTTCATAGGCCGTTGAGGAAAAGCCAGTGGGATAGAGGCTGAAACTATACACAAGTGGCCAAAAGTATAAAACCCCTAGTCATAGAGAAGATGGAAGGGGTAGAAATAATAAGAGGATACCTTTTCCTCTGGGAATGTAGGCGGGAAGTAGTGACAGGTACAGATCCAGAGAATTCTGAAGGTTTAAAAGCAGAAAGTTGAGGGAGTTCATAGCTAAAGACACTAAATTTCTCAATGGGTTTGAGGAAGGAAGGGAAAGTCAGAATGGCCAGTATTGCAAGATACTGGCAAGGGTGCTAGTCTGTGATTCACAAGAACGTCAGGGATTGGATTCCATACCTTTATAGTGTCATCTGCCCAGACTGGTTATGGGATTTTTTCCACGTTAGGAATGAACTTCTTAAGTGTGGCAGCCAGAAAAACTATCATTGGGTTGATCCAAGATTTGGATGTAAGGTGATGGTATGGTGGAAACGCATGGTGGGGAGGACACCTACAGATTTATTAATATAGAAGAGAAAGCAGGGAACTCCATACACTAGCCTGGTTGGAAAAAAAGTGGAGCCATGTGGTAGAATTACTGAGAGAAAAACAGAGCTCAGAGATCTCGGGGACTCTGTGAGCCTGATAAACAAATACGTGGATAAAACAGGATGATAAAAGGGCATGGTCACACCCAAGTACAGGATTCCAGAGAGCATATGGCCTTGGTGATGCCAAGACCCAAAGTATGGTAATGGAAATGGAGACATAAGAGAAAGAGAGGTAAAGTCATGGTGCCAGATTATGGTGTGGCACGAGTCTTCCTATGAATAGTAAAGTCCTCAGAATGATGTGGGTAGATGAGAGGACAGATTGTGAGCCAGCTGTCAAAGTTCTCAATGAATACGGGAGGGGAGGACAGCAGGGTCAGCAGATGTCAAGCAAGGCAAGCACGGCCCAGTCTTCAAAGGACACATTTGTGCACTACAGGAGCAGACCGATGATCTGAAAGAAGCATTAGCGGGTGAGGATGCTGCTGGGAGCTGAGGGCTCAGTGATGTGTGGGGTATAAAAGAAAAGGGGTCTCCACTTGGGAAAGGGGCAGGAGGTGTTCTTGGTGTTTGGCCAGGTTTCCAGTACTGCAAGGAGAAGGTGAGAGAAAGGGAAGATGATGCTACACCTGATGTGAGTGACACGGCACAGATGGGGAGGGCGGGAGCAACTGCTGGGGAATCAGGAAGAAGGAAGTACAGCATGGTTGGGAGGCCCGCATCTTGGCTGGGAACTCAGGCGTCAGGATTAAGAGGCACAGGCAGGGTTTGTTGGCATCGAGGTTCTGGACCATTAACTATGCTGACCTTGAAGGTCTTAGATGCAGCTGGCATTTTGCTGATGCCTTCAAGGAGGAAGAGCTGGAAAAAAATTCCTGCCTGGAAAGTTGGAGAGACATTCCCTAGGACATTTACCGTGTGGTGGAATCCGCAGCTGCCAATGGTTACTTCAAAGAGAAAGATTTTACCTGAAGACTTCGTTTAAAGAGAAAAGGTTGTGCCAAGTGTTTCCTCAGTGGGTGCTCGCTTAATGGAATTGAAAGCATTGAACACATATGTTAACTGTGGAATGACAGAACCTCAGCAGGAGAGCTTGGGAGGCAGGGTTCGCTCCTACCACATAATTTCACACTCTTGGTGTTTTGACCCCAGCTGAGTGCCTGGGGATGGAGATGCTAGGGTGCCCTTTAGTCACCCGCAGCAGTTGTGTGTCCCCAGGCTTGTCTGCCTCTTTCACTCCTCCCAGCACATGCTCATCTTTCTCTCCTCTTGGAAGGGATCTTACTCACTTCTGTCTTGCTCACTCATTTTTGAAGCCTCAGGTAGAGCCGAACATCTCTTTCTTGTTAAGTTTCTTCTGGCTGTCTTGGGCACAAATAGGGGCTCCTTCTGCTACATTCTTATCAGGCTCTCTCAGACTGCTGGAAGCAATGATCCCATCACAGTGGAATTGGTTGCCCATCTCTTAACTGAACTGCGAACACTTGGAGGCTAAGGGCAGGATTAAGTTGTTTTACTTTGTATCTCCAGTTTCTAGAACAGTGGTGGGAACATTGCAGGTTCTTAATTACTTGTTGAATAAACGAATGAGCAAAGAGGAGATTCCGCAGTACAGAGAGACAATTTGGAATCCAACAGCCTGGGACTCATATATTTATTGTACAGTTTATTGTTTTTACAACCTAAGACAATTCCTTAATTCATCATCTGTAAGAAAATCATAAGTTAGAAAAAACTTGTCTATAAGCCGGCATATCCTGTAGTCAGCCCAGGTTACATCACAAGTGTTAGTCCCTGCGATCTATGTGAAGGGGGTATCTGGAGGGGAGAATACAGGCTCTTCCTGGAGAGAGCAGTTGTGTTCCTCATCTCCCTCCCCAGATACACCCGTCTTCCTCCAGCTCTGTTTTTACTCTTTATTCTGACACTGTTTTGAATTGTTGGATTCTATCTTTCCCAATGTTTTCATTTTGAACCATGTCAACAGTCCCCTAATGGCTCTCTTGTTCCAGGCTATACTGCACAGTATCATGACAGCACTCTTCTGCTCAAGAACTTGCTGTGGGTCCCTAGTGCCAACCTAAATTACTTATTCTCGTAGTCAAGGCTTTCCACTAGTGAGCTCTATGTCAACTAGTCGATCTTCCCTTTCACTGTTGGTTGTCCTGCTTCCAGGCTGTTTTTTCCATTTCTTTCCAAACTTCTGTCTTTGATAATCCTCCTAATTCGAGTATTCTTCCCACGCCTCATGAAAAACTAACATCTGACTCTTTCCCGTTAAGCTCAAGACTAGCTTTCCTGTTCAATATTCTTTGTTCCCAGAGGCATCATGGTCTGGAATTTTGTTGTTGTTTTTCACTTTGTTTTGTTTTGTTGCACTTATTTTCCTCTATACTTCTGGATTCTGTCTGGACTTAGTTTCTACCCTTTGATTTGTAGACTGATGGAGCATTTTCCTGGGGCTACCTTATACCTTCAACTTCACACTTCTTCAATACAAAGGCTGAGTCGCTGTTTCTGGTACCCCCCACCATGCCGCCACACCCGCTATACTTCTGGACTTTTATTATGTACTGAAATGATGCCTGTTTCAGACTGCAATCTTCTTTTCCAAGAGAAGCAGGACATGGATAACATCATTGTAGAAAGCTGCTAATAGCCCCAAAGGTATCAAGCCCTAATCCTAGAACCTAATCCTCTTACCTTAGATGGAAAAAAGGTCTTTATAGATGTGATCAAGTTGAGGCTCTGGAGATGGAGCGATCAACCTAAATTATCTATGTGGGCCCTAAATGCCATTAAAAGTATCTTGCAAGAGAGAATGGGATATTGAACACATATACAGAGTGGAGTAGGTGAGGCTGGAGTGAGAGGGCATAAGCCAAGGCATGCTGGCTGCATCCCACCTGACACGTAATTTTCTGCTGGAGACCCCAGAGGGATCACAGCTCTGCCAAACCCTTTATTTCAGCCCAGCAAAATTAATTTCATACTTCTGACCTCCAGAACCATCTTAGAGAATAAATCTGTACCTTGACATGCACGCGAGGAAACCAAAGCTCAGAAAAAAAAAAAATTAGTGTTTGTCCAAGCTTACATTGGAGCTCATACACAGAATGGGCATTCAAACACTGGTCTGTATAGACCTCTTTCTGTTATATATCTCTATGCCCAGCTTTTTGGACCATTTCATTTGGCAATTAATGAACTTGGTTTTCAGCCAGATAAATTCTGGGGGTAGATCTTTGCTCTGTCACTTATTAGCCATTTTCCTTAGCAAGTGAAGCTCATTGTCTAAAAAATCAGTATGGTAGTGGCGATGATGTAAATGAGCATTGTTCTATAAATAATGAGCTCATGTATACAAAGCACAAGGCCTGACACAGTAATATCTCAATATTTCTTAACCATCATTTTTATTGCTGTTTTTAAAAAATAGATTCAGAAATTCTCTTACAACCTAGATTTATTCAAATTCTGAGGAACTGATTTACACTGCTCTAGAAGGTAGAATACTAATCGCTAGTTCACAATAAGATTGCTGAGCAGACCAGATACCATGTCACCCTCCTTACCTTCCCCCTCGGGACAGTGCTAGGGACATACTGAGAAATTCTCAGTCCCCACCTCACATTTCATAAAACATTCTGATGTGACTGTTACTCCTCTCTTTGCAATATCATCTTAGCTCTTTTTATAGAATGTCATATTTCCAATTTAATTTATGCTGAGCCATGGCAGTGAAAGCCTCCTTAATTTAAACCTCGAACCCAAAAGGGTGACTCTTCTCTGACCATTGAGTCCAAGATCTTGGGCTCTGGCTTACTTTGGGGACTATAATCCCTCCCTCTGTCTTTATCCTCAAAGGAAAGAAAAGCAAGTTTTTACTTTGGGGTCAAATGGCATAGTGTACAGAGTTGCAAAAAATTCCCTGCTAGCAGTCTCAGCAGCAGAGGGCCAAGTGTGTTAGTCAAAGACACTACTGACGCAGAATCTAGAACCAAATGTCCCCAGCTGCCCTTTGAATGTCCTTCCTGAGATATTTGTCGGAGAGTAGCCCTTACATTCCTGATATCTGCAAGGCACCTATGGGGCTTCTGCCTTCAACATAAAACCAGCTAGGAGGGCTCCACGGCCAACCCTGAAAGGCTATGAACTTCCTGTTTCCAGCAGCCCTGAAGGGAATCTCTGAGATCTGAGCAGGTAATTGCAAAATGCTCTTAAATCAAATCTCTTTCCTGGCCCAGAGTTGGTCGAATGTATCCTTTTCTGCCCTTTTCTCTCTTTTTCTTTCTTTCTCACCCTTCCTTGTACTTTCTTTTCTCATGTGTGTGTCTGTGAATCTACACAGAGCAGTCTAACAAAACTGATAATGAAGGTTAAATATATTTGAAGGAAACTGTACTTTTGCTGTAACTACTTTTAAAATTAAAAATCTGAGGGAGTTTAGCTCAGTGGTTAGAGTGCTTGCCTAGCAAGTGCAAGGTCCTGAGTTCAATCACTGGCACAAAAAAAAATCTGAAAGGCATGGAAAGTATCATAGGAGCGTCAGGAAAGAGCAAATGTTAGACATCTTATTTGAGAAAAAAACCCCTTTCAAATACAGCTGTAGGGTTACAGTCCTGTATTTTTCAATTATTTGGTCTAGTAGACCTCATCTAAATTGTAAATGACTTTTTGATCCCCCTTGTTTTGAATAAAAAACAAACAAGTTCCATATTGTTTGGTCCAGAAGGTGCATAAGTATTTTATAATATTTTTTCCTTGCATTTTGATTACAAGACAGCTTATTAGATGTTGGCCAACTTTGTCAACACCACCCATAGAATTATTGTAATTATTGACCACTAATGGAAATTTTTTAGTTTCGTGTCTTCTTTCAAGTTCTATCATTTCTTTATTAAGAATAGTTGACAATAAGGAGACGTCTTTTTGTCTTTCCATTTCATAACAGACTTGTCCTCTCTGATATGCTAACATTTCTCCCTTTGACGGTTTTTTTTTTTTTTTCAGTTTTTTTCTTTTGCAGATAATTCCTACTCGGTCTCAGTGCCCCAAATGTATTTGTTTTGTGTTGTATCATTGAGTTCTGGGGAAGTATAAAAATTATATCTAATGTACTTATGATAAGAGTTTTTATAGATTGTAGCATGAAATTATAGGTTATTTTTCACAAATAAAATAAACACTAAGTAGTAAAAGAAAATAACTAGAAATTATTTGATTTCACTAGAAACAAACATCAATGGCAAGTATAGCATTCCAAATGAAAAAGTGTACAAAAAATAGTCAGTATAAAACAAACAAACAGACATACAAGTGTATCTCATGTAAACAAGAATCGACTGGTTGAAATGACCTGCCCAAGTGACGCTTGGAATAGTCAATATGCAGACAAATGTGCCACCCGAGTAACACTCAGGGTAAACTATTAAGTGGTTAACACACAGGTTTTGAGGGGACTGTCCAGCTCCAAACTATAGCACTATGGATGACTGAACTCCTCATGAGTAAAGGGATTGAGCTGTTCTACAGAACACATAGATCGCCACCATGAGCCTTACCATTGGCACTGATGAAAATTCTAAGGCATTAAGCATATCTCAATGGACAATCTAGCTACATTTAATGAAGGATGGACTATCTAGCAATATTTAAAATTGTTTTGTTCTCAACTCAGAAGAAAACATAAGAAAAGAACTTTTAGATGTTAGACTGGGTGATGATTTCTTGGCTATGATGTCAAAGGCATGGGCAAAATATGCAAAAAGAGACAAGTGGGATTATGTCAAATTAAAAACCCGATTTAGGCAAAGGAAACATTTCTCTGAAGAAGACATACAAATATCCAGTAGGTAGGTGCTCATTGTTACTGCTTAGGGAAATGCAAATCAAAACCACGATGAAGTATCCCCTCACCGATGTTAGGATGGGTATGATAAAAAATGAAGGCCAAAGTGTTGGCGAGGTGGTGGAGAGAAGGGAACATTGTACATTACTAGTAAGAATATAAATTAGTGTAGCTCACGTGGAAATCAATATGCAAGTTCCCTCTCAAAAATTAAAATAGAATTTAGTTTGGTCCAGCGTTGCACTTCTGGATATACATCCAGAGGAAATGAAATCAACATGCCAAAAAGATACCTGCACTCTTAATGTTTGCTGCAGTGTTACCCACAAGAACCAAGGTGTGGAATCAACCTAAGTGTCCACCAAAAGGTGAACGGGTAAAGAAATTGTAGAATATGCATGCAATAGAATATTATTCAACTTTTAAAATGAAGGGAATCCTGCCATTTGAGACAACATGGATGGACTTGGAGGAAAATAAGCTGAGTGAAATAAACCAGGCATAGAAATATGAATACGACGTGATCTTACAGATCCGTGATCTAAAATATTCAAACACAAGAGGCAGAGAATAGAATGGTGATTGTGAAAGGTTGGGAAGAGAGAGAAGTGGGGAGATGCTGATGGAACGAGTACACAATTTCAGTTATCCAAAATAAATAAGATCTAGATATCTATCACACGATACCTGTATAGGACCTGTGAAATGTGCTAGGAGAGTCGATCTTACATGAAACGTTATTACCGCGAGTGGAGAACAACAGAGAGGCGATGGAGGTGATGGTGAGCTGGTGGCCTTGATGGTGGTGATGGTTTTATGGTTATATGCTTACTGCCAAGTACATCAAGTTGTATACATTAAATATCTATAGAACTTCATATGTCAATCACAGAAAATATATTTTCTCCAAGCATGATTTTCTTTAATTCTGCCCTAATATCTTTCTGTGGCTGAGATAGTGAGTTCTGCCCTATTGAGGTGTGTTAGGAGGTTCATTAACTTTTTTTTTTTTTTTCTGCTGAGGATTGAACTCAGGGCCTTGTGCTTGCTAGGCAAGCACTCTCACCACTGAGCTAAATCCCCAACCTAGGAGGTTCATTAACTCTTTCATTCGAGTCCCTGTGATAACTTCCAACATCTTGTCCTCATAGTCGCTCTTTCTTACAACTCCAGTGTCCAGCATGGCTTCTCTAAACCTTGGAACTACTTCCTTCCTTCTCTCCCAACCTCCTGTCCCTCCATCTTAGCCTCCCTTTCAGTCTCTGCTCTCGATGGCACGTGTCTCCCAGCCTAGAATCAGTGTGTGCTGGAAAGTGTGTAATAACTGGCTGGGCATTTGGGGAGGTGGATGGTCTGTAGCATCTGCCAATTCCTGTAGTGTAACCGTGCCCATTGTGGGAGTATTCCAACCCGGTTTACCGAGTCACTCAGAATTCCTAAACATTTCACAATCAGCTCTCTGGAGGGGTAGAAGTTATCTAGCATGTTATTGACTGAGTCCTGTCTGGCTGTGCACTTGAACTCTCCTCTTTGCTGTGAAGTTTCTTCAAGTACAATCTCCATCATTTATATTTCCTACCCTTGCACTCTGCCCTTAGACATTTACAATCTGGGTTTTACCTTTTCAAATTCATTAGTCATCTTTTTGTTATTACAAAAGGAGTTCATGTGAAATCCAAAACCGAAAGCATCCATGGACAAAAATGAGTAAGTGTGTAAGAGAGATACCATCTGAGCTCTGCGTGTGGCTTACACTCTGTTCCTGCTTTTCTCCAACCTTTCTGCACCATTGCTCACTAGTCACTACCCCTCTGCCCAGAGCTCTCCCACCTTAGGCTTCCACAATGCTGTATTCTGCTGTCTTCCTGTCTCTGATTACATTTCCCTCCCTCCGCCCCTCCTCCCCAGTTTCTTCCTGCTCCACTCCCACAATGTCCTCAGAGCTCTGTCCTCAGACCCCTTTTATCTTTCTCATCTCCAGTGACCTAGATGTTGGTGACTCACAATCTTGTGTACCTGGGGCAGGTGGGCTGTCTCCTCTGAGCTCGCATTTATTTCTCAGTTGTTTGCAGGCCCTTTCTACCCAGTAGCAGGCGTCATCTGTGCCAGGGTTTGTTAGTGTCTCCCCCACCAAATCCATGTGTTGGGAACTTGGACCCCATACAACAGTGTTGAGAGGTGAGATCCTTAAGATATGATTAGGTCATGAGGGCTTTGTACTCATGAATGGGTTGATGTCCTTACAGGGAGATAATTACCACAAGAATAGTTTTGTGATAAGAAGATGAGCTTGGTCTTGCTCTCTCTCCCTTTCTCTTTCTTCTTCCCTCCTTTCCTCTCCCCTCCCTGCCTCCCCGGCTGTCTTGCCTGGCGATCTTTCCACCATGCTGAGACTTGGCAAAAAGCCCTCACCAATGCAGACCCTCCATCTTGGACTTCTCAGCCTCCAGAACCATAAGCCAAATACACTTCTGTTCCGTGTAAGTTACCCAATCTTGAGTGCTCTGTTAGAGCAGCACAAAAAAGACCAGAATAAGAAGTCTAGAACAGACCTCCAACTTCACATTTATCTTCCATCATCTCTATTTTTCCTGCATGTGTTTTACAGAGGCCACATGAAGGCCACCAACCTCATGGAATGGGATCCTCTGTGCTCGTCACCACACATTCTACTGGTTGCCTCCCCCAGTTCCCATTTATTTCACTTCCATGCCCACACTGTAGACCATCATTAGCTATAGTCACACCTTCTGGCTTCCAGAGTTGCTCAGAATTGCCCCCTAGTTATTAAGAAACCTGGCTGGAAGATTTATACTTGTAATTGCTAGTGGACACTCCTGTCTCACCTTCCTGCTTGGACAGCCTTGATTACACTTCAGGTTTCCCTGAGCCTGGCATGTGAGGCCCTTGGTGACATAACTTCTTGTCATCTCCCAACATCACCTGTCACTGCCAGCATTAACCTGTCTAGTGACATGACCATGTATATCTGGCATGTCTCATCTGTTTCCACATATCCAAATCTGACCATCTTAAAGCCAAGTTTAAATACCACCTCTCCTATGAATCTCTCTCTTTTTTTTCAGTACTAGGGATTGAACCCAGCACCTCCACACTGAACTGTATCACCAGTCCTTTTTATTTTTATTTTTTGATTTTGAAGCAGGGTCTTGCTAAGTCACAAGGTCGTCCGGGCTGGGTGCAAACTTGCAGTCCTCCTGCTTCAGCCTCTCAGAGTGCTGGGATTACGGGGTTGCACCACCACACCTGAGGCCATGAATTCTTTTCTGAGCTGTAAATTATTGCATCTCTGCACTCTCGGAATGCTGTCTCATGCCACCATTTTCTGTCTTGCATAACAGTAATCTGTGGAAGAAGTAAGCAAATGAATATTACATCGCCTTAGAACTTTTTACTAGCTTGTTGAGCATTTGTGTAACTCTGAGAGGTGAACAGTATTGCTTCGTGTTACAGAGGAGGAAACAGTGGCTCAGAGGGACACCGTCAGCCTGGACTCTGAGCACAGCCCATCTGACCCATGTCCGTGCTCTTTCTGTGCCATCGTGTGTGTGCCTGACCACACATCTTCATACACCTCAAAAGCCCCAGTGCCGGGCTTGGCAGACAGCATGCTGAGGACTGAGCGAGGATGGACTGGTCGGCAGAGCTGCCCATTGTCGGTTCCTAGCTGTGCCGAGGACTGCAGCTGTGTAGTTGGAATTACATGTGCTATAAATATCTCACCACCCCTTCACATCTCCTTGCTTTTTCCTGCTCTTTGTGTCCTACTTCTGTGGCTCTTGGATTGGCAAGCTCTGTGGAGGCAGAGATGGAATCAGCAGGGCTCTTTTGTCCAGATCCTGAGAATAACAATCAACAAATGATTTCTGGTGATGAAAATAAGTTGTTTTCCAGGATAATTTATTGCTGCTTCTTAGACCAATTCCACTTGCATTCTTTTATTTTCTTTTATTTTTTACTTTTTGGTGCCAGGGATCAAACTCAGGGCCTTGTGCTTGCTAGGCGAGTACTCTAACCACTGAGCTAAATCCCCAGCTCCTCCAATTGAATTCTGTCCATCTCCTTTTAATGGCCAGAAACGGTCTGTAGCATCCATTGCAACATCACCTGTTATGAAAACTGTTTGTCCTGCAGAGCCCCAGCATGCTTCAATCAATTCTCCTGTCCTCCCTGTCGCCTCCCCCCAGCTAGGGGTCCAGTGCCCTCATTCCGTGCAGGCATGGGGCTCCCCTGCCAGCCACACCATGGCCCTGCCCCTTCCTCTGCAGCTGGCCTGTCTTGGGTGTCTGCAGACCCACTTAAGTAATCTGATAATCTAATGGACTAGACAAATGTTCATGGATGATTATTCCACCTGAGCAGTAGCTTTGTAGAGTAATTTTATTGAAAAAGATAAGTGGATTGGGAACTCAGGCCTCAGAGTGTCCTGCTGAGAAAGATATGTAAAAAGAGGGAGACTTCTGTGATGTGCAGGTGGCCCACCACGCCACACTCATTCATTCCCCACTGGATTTGCAGCCGGGAAGTGCCTGGCTCTCATTGCAGATCCCATTAACCATCTGATATACAACGTGACTCACAGGGAGGGCTGATGAAACTAGTGGCAAATACAATCGTGACTCCCCAAGGGGATCGGGTGATGCCCCCCTGGAGGCTGGACTCTCCCCCGGGCTAAGGGCGTGGTGGTCAAAGCTGACCGGGGCACTTCAAAGTCAAGCTCTTCTGACTCCCAGTCGGTCAGCGATGCCTTTGACAGAATGTCATGCTACTCTGTCCCTGTGACACTACTGCAGCTTGTGGGAGCCGGAGAAAGGAAGCACTCCCTACGGGGCAGCAGTGAGGCCCCACCTGACAGCAGAGCGCCTTGGTGTGTATGTGGGATGCGGGAGCATGTTCTCATTGCCCTGCAATGTGGACTCCCAGACCCCTGCATGTGCTTCTGCCTTCTCAAAAGCACCGGAGAGTCTCTGAATCCCCTGGTGTGCTGTTTTGCTATTAGAAAAGCCTTATTTTGCCCCTGACTTGATGCATAAATCCCACCAAGGCCCTGACTTTACAGTGGGCGGATTCATGGGCATCAGTGGTTCTGAGCAGCTGTTGTGGGATTTCTGAGTTCTGCACACAGCGCTCCAGGAACATCTAAGCTCTTGGATACTTTCTCTGCCTGTCCGCTTTCTGTTCCGACATATAGTTTGTCTCAGCTCTGGCTGTAACTGCTCCGGGTTGTTCTGTAAACAGTTGCCCCTCTTAATCCAGCGTTAATGAGATGTGTTTCAGTTTATCTGCATATATTCATCTTTATCTCATCAGTGTATCATGAGATGAAATTAACACTAGGAAGCAAAATTGCTCTACTGTGACTATAGATAGTGCTGATTATTATTGGTCTCTTTGAAAGTGAGAAACGTTTCAATTTGTGTCAAGGTGATATATTGAAAAAGAAGGCGCATGCCTCTGATAGAAAAGTTAGGAGTTGCTGATACGTGTCAGGCATTATACACAGATACATAGATAAACAGACATACAAACTGTGTATAATTTTATATATGTTACGTATTTCTGCATTAGGTATACAAATACAGAGAGATTCTCACCTCAAGTACATACTCAAGGATGGAAATTGAAACCTTTTCTTTAACGGGAAGAAAACCAAGGCCAGACACCAAGACAGAAGAGGACAGGCTGACCTTGCAAAGGACGTGAGGTCTGGCCTCCTGGTCAAGCAGACACAACAGTCATTTAGTCATGTGCTGGCTCTTGGCCTGACACCATGGATTCACTTCAGGCCTCCCCATGTCACAGAGGGGAACAGATGTTCACAGCTGTTCCCCGGCCATCTGCAGAGGCAGGCCAGACCAAGCGTGTGCTCACAAGGCAAGGCCATGCTCGATTCACCCCGAGACGTGCAGGAATGCAGCCTTTGGAAAGGCCTGGCCAGTGCATTTGACCTTCCAGCTGCCACAGTCTTGGGAAGTAATCCCCCGCAGGGGCAGCATCCTTGAGTCCAAGAACAGCACGGTCCTGAGTTTAGTTGAGGGACTTGCAGCCTCTGAAACTTCTCTTTTAAACTGTCTTTGTGAACAGCCTCTTGACTGCTCGGAATCATGAAAAGCATGTGTGGAATTTTCACTTTAGAGGAAAAAGCTTCTAATCCAGTGGATTTCAGAGGCAAGGTCCCCAAATGATACAACCAACTTGCCAAGAGTACAGATTCCTTCCCTTGACTCTGAATTCTCATGTAGCAGGTCTTCAGTTGGTCCTGGGATCTGCATTGAAACAAGATGATCTACAGCTGGATTTGGGAACTTTGGCCCGATCTAATTCCACACCGATGTAGAAATCCCTTTACATTATCCTGAGCCAGACTTTTAACAACAATCATGTCTCTCACTGAGCTGGAAACTGCCACAGAGAAATGTTTACCTACCTGCCCTGGCTGAGGCCTTGGCACAAAAGACCAAAGCCCTCCGGACTTGAAGGGTTGAGAGAATACCCAGGGCAAGGAATCAGTGCGTGCATATGTGATGTGTGTGTGCATACCTGTGTCTCCACATGTGTATGTGTGAGTGGATTGTGTTTGCACATGCTGAAGGGACTGGTTGGAGCAGGCATGAGACAGAAAGGAAGCTAACACTGATCAAATGTGGGTTAGGTGCATCCAGTCCAGCAGTCATCAAGAATGAAAAGAAGCGGAGACTGGGGCAGGATCTGAAGAGCTGTGCAGAAACAGCAATGCCCATGCAGGACCAGCTTGTCCAAGAGACGCCATCGGCCATGTGACTGGTGGATTGAGTTACAGCCTGGAAAGGAGGGACAGGACACTGATCTCTGGAACCAGTGAACCTTAGGAGACCCTCGAAATACCCAGAAGATTTGAGCAAAAAGAAGCCAACCATTCCTTCTGCAAGAGAAAAAAAGTAAGCTGCTGGCCACAGGCTCAGAGCAGAACCTGGGACCCTCAGCCCAGAGCTACAAAAGGAGTTTTAGATCCCATCGGTTTGTGGGGCCGTCATCAGCCAGACTCCTCGGCTCTGAGGAGGGCTGGGCGACTGGCAGAGGGGTGGACCTCGTGTGGTGTCTCCACTATGCTGCCAGGAGAAATCAGGTCTTGAGTCTTGGTGCTCCAACTGCTTCTCAGTTTTCACGGTTTCTG
The DNA here is from genome assembly GCA_004026905.1 of Hystrix cristata. Lineage (NCBI taxonomy): Eukaryota > Metazoa > Chordata > Mammalia > Rodentia > Hystricidae > Hystrix > Hystrix cristata. Next base: position 52,724 of record PVJO010006047.1, on the reverse strand, counting down.
GACTGCTCACTACTGTATTTGAGTAACTTCATTCACAAAGTGCTAGATCCCAGAAGCAGTCTGATCTGTATGGCGTGTAGAAGGACAAATGCCTGCTTTCTTCTGAGCATCATTATGTCATAGTCCCCCCACACACACACTGGCTCATCCAGCTTTTCAGTGCTTTTACCAGATTGTTTTGGGGCAAATTCACAGACATCTAAACCCACTAAAATCCTTTCACAAAACTTCCTTTCAATCAGACCTGAATAAAAGTGGTGACTCTATGGTTTTCCCTATAAGATTTTATCTTTTGGTGTTGACACAGCTTTTCTAAGAAGTGTGATCAAACAATAATTTATTATAGTAAAAGACATATTGTTATTATTGCCCCTCAAAATACTTCCCCTTGCTTCGAACACACTTATCACGTTGTTCTTGCCACTTTCTGAAGCAGTTTTGTAAGTCCTCTTTCAAGAATGTCTTTAATTGGGCTGTCTCAATTTCCTGAGTCAGTTGAATAAAAAGATTATGGTGTGTCCTTGCCCTCCTAATCACTGGATCTGGGCACTGTGTAACTTCTGGCTCTTTCCCAAAGTCAAAATGACCAGGAAAAGTAAATATTTTGAATGGATTCAGGACAGGGAGGCAGCCACAACAGCACAACTCAGACACTTATGAAAGAGGCTTCCAGAAGTGCTTCAGAAGAACAATGGGATAAGTGTGTTTGAAGTGAGAAGGGAGGAATTAATGGTAATGTGTTTTTACTGCAATAATTTTAAAAATTTAAACATTCACCATATCTTTTGATCACACTTCATAGATTTTAGTGCCTTTCCTGAATCCTGATCCAGAGCTAGTGTTGATGACATTGGCAAATTTGGTCAACATGACTTTCATGCCTTCATTTACGTCTAAAGAGTTTGCACAACACAGAACTGATGTAAATCTTTGTGGTAGGATAGTAGAGACCTCTCTCCACCTTAATGTTGAATAATTAATGTTCTTCTACCAGCTACAAAGTCACCTAGTTGTACTGTCACACACAGCTCCTTTTAAATGGCTAAATTATATCATTTGTCAAAGTGTATCCTAAATACATCTTTACAAAGTTGTCTGACTCATCAGCCTGAGTTTCTCTAGGACAAGAGCCGTGTTTCACTCATTTTTGTTGTTCTGTTGTAGCACAGCACAGTATGTGTGCAATGAATAGGGTACGGCTGACTCTTCTGGTCAATATTTCCACAACTTATCTGCAGTGTTTGGTATCAAGAAGACTAAAATCTTCTTTTCAAAATTAAGGTACTCTCTTTTATGTTGCATTTTAATCTACAGAAAATTTAACAGAATAGGAGATTAATTGGATGCAAGTTAGTTTACTGGATTTATTCATTCTTCTACTCATGTATGTAAAATATCGGTTTAGTAATATGCTATTGGTTGCTAATCTAAACTAAACTTTCGTTAGTACTTGCACTGATCCACTTTCTATTGTTTGGTTTTTTTTTTTTTTTTTTTTTTTTGTGGTGCCGGGGATTGAACTCAGGCCCTTGTGCTTGCAAGGCAAGCACTCTAATCACTGAGCTAAATCCCCAGCCCCACTTTCTATTGTTATAATGAAATGCTTGTGGTTCACAGTAGAGCCTGAGACCTTGATGGATACTCTACAAAGAAAAGAAATTTGTTTAGCTCACAGTTTTGGAGGCCAGAATTCCAAGACTAGGTGGCCCCATTGATTTGGCATCTGGTGAAGACCTCATGGCAATGGTGTCACAATCGTGGAAATTTGTGCAGAAGATACATGGGGAGACAGGAAACCGGGGCCCTCCGGGGTTAGGCTCATGCTTTTATAACAACTTGCTCCACGGAAACCAACCAGGGTCTCAAGAGCTCTTTCTTAGCCTCTTCTGAGGGCACTGCCCCTGGCAACAAAACCACCTCCCACTGGGTGCCCCATTTTAAAGGCTCTTTCACCTCAACACTGCTGCACTCAAGCCCAAGTTCCCAAAATGTGAGCCTTTTGGGGACACACCGCAGCCACACCACAGCAGTATTCAAAGTCACCTCAATCGGTTTGTTGCTGTTGGTAACCTCCTTCTCTGCTCTCCGCCCATTCGGATGCCCATAGAATTTTTGCCTACAACCATGTCTTGTGGCTTCTCAAATAGTCCTCATGGATTATCTATTGCTCCACTGAATCTCTTGGCTCTTCCAAAATGTCCTGACGCCATATCTCTTCTCCCTTCTTGCACTGTACTTTGCTGTTATCCAGGACTCGAGGTGGACTACTGTGGCCAGGACTGGAGGGTGAGGTGGTGCCTGGGGAGCTCTGGGCCTTCTTATGGCTAACCAGGGTCAGAGCAAGCAGACAGTGCAAGCATCATGCAGGCATTCCTAGACACCATCCTCCAAGCCCTCCTGACAGTCCTGCAGGGATGAAGCCTCCACAAAGCCTTGGCATCTGGGTTTCTTGTCAACCTCAGAAGAAAGGGTGGGAGGAGGCTTGATGTTATCAAGAATACCAAAGAAAGTGGCTTGTCTTCATTGAGGAGCATCTCAGAGCTAATTTTCACATTACTTAAGTCCTGCTCCCCTTCTGGTTTTAAGGTCACTTTTATTGATGAGGAAGACCAAGGAGGAGACTCAGATTAAGGACCTCTGTCTGCATCAAGCTGTCTCTTACCACCAGGCCACCTTCCAAGCACAGCTTTAAAATTTCCAGGCCTTGTGCTCCCTCAATCTTGTCCGAAATTTTGCATCTCCTTGTCCTAGATGTCCTCTGTTATATGTCTCTGCTACATCCGACACACTTACCCAAAAGGGAGTCCCTGAACCCGGCCCTCCAGGAGTTCATGTTCCACCAGAAGACAGACAGAAGTGGAGATAAACAACTGAGATTCTTTATCTGTTAGAGTGTAGCTGCTGTTGAGGAGAAGAAAGCAGAGAAGGGAATGGGGACAGAGCGTGAGGGACAGGGGGCTGAGATTTTAAACAGTGTGGTCTGAGAAGGTCTCAGGGAGGCCCTGGAGTCACCTCAAAGGTAAGAAGGGAAAAGGGCTGGTCAGGCCACTGCCGAGGTGGTATTCCAGACAGAGGACCTGCCGGCCTGAGGTGTGACCTGCCATTTGGTTAAAGGGCCACGCTGACCAGAACAGAGAATCAGACCCTGCCCTGTTAAGAACTGGATTTTCCTGGGAACCTGCGAGTGTCTCCTCCTTGAGTCAGAATGGGCTGTTCTGGATGCTGGCATAAGAGTGTTATTAGGAGCTGTGGAGGAGCTCTCTTTGTGCTCTCTCTGGTGGCACAAAGAGAACAGTTGAGTAAGCCATACAGCAGGTGGCAGCAAGACCCGTGGGGAGCCATGGTGCCTGAACTGGGGCTGCACCTATGGGGATGGAGACAGGGGAAGACTCCAGGGAAGGAATTCTGTGTGCAGGTATGAGGGGAGGCGTGGAGGGTCTGACCTGGAGACAGCGGAGACAGAGCCATCTGTGAACAGTACATTGCCCCTCTGTGCTTCCAAGCCCTCGGGCCCAGCTCAGGTTTCCCGGAAGCCAAGCCTGAGAGAAGGATCCTGAGACCCACAATCCACTGAGATGCTCTCCGAGGATGGCAGCCAGGGAGCAGCTCAGCCAGGCATGGTCACCAACAGGGGCTCTGGGCTGTGAACTGCTCCCAGACTTTACTCCACCTGGAAGCCAAGCAGCCAAGGTTTTATACCTCTTGTTAGTTGCAGGCTGTGGTAGAACTCGGTCCCCCGAAGAGAGGATCTTGTTCTGCTCTTGGCAATTCTCCTGATAAGGGGACACCTGTGAATCCGGACTAGCCAGCATTCCCCAGAGCTTGAGGACAGAGGGACAGGAGTGCAGGCCCAACAGAAGGGACCAGAAAGGCAATCACCCTGTCTCAAGCTCTTCCTGTGCACTGGCTGGGAAACCAGATGTGTTAGTACGCAGCCTCCCGAACAACAAGAATAGACATATATTTTACATTTCTATGTGGAGATTTACTGTGCGGAATCAGCTCATGCCAAGGAGTCCCACAGTAAGCCATCTACAGGCTGGAGATCCAGGAAAGCAAGACTGCCGGCCTCCACACCAGGAAGCCAGCAGTGAAACGCCAGCCTGCAGGCAGGAGAAGCTGAGAGAACAGGCCCAGTTCAAGCAGAGAGGCAGAAATGCAGGGGTGAATCCTCATTTCGCCACCTCAGTTTCTACTCAGGCCTTCAGTGGACCGAATGAAGCCCACCACATCAGAGAGGCCGATGTGACCGTCATGCCTTGTGCCATTCTGTCCCAGAGGCGTCCTCCCTCGCAGGTAGAAGTCACACGCGACCAGGTACCAGCCTTCCTGACCTAGTCAGGTGGGCACGATTCACCGCCTCTGCAGGTAACCACGCTGGCTGGGGATGGGCTGGAGACCAGCAGAGCGCTTGCCGTGTGGGCTTCACTCACTCGCCACTGAGTGATTTTGTGTTTTAAGTTTTAAGGTTTATTTTTATTATATTTTTCCAGCTATGTGGTATCTGATAAATCAACCTAAGTAAAAATTATATATATTTAAGGTACACAACATGATGGTTTGATATATGTATACATTGTGAAGAAAAGATCTCCATAATGAACACATTCATCACCTCACAGAGGTGTGTGTGTGTGTGTGTGTGTGTGTGTGTGTGTGTGTGCATGATTTGAAAATCCTGGCTCTAGAAATAAAAGTTTGTTGTGTTTTCGTTTTTGTTTTTTTGCATCCTATCTACTTCTCGATTATGTTCAAATGAGCTGTTGCTTGGGACCCAGACAGATCATCCTAGCTTTCCTTCAGGGATGTTGGGGCAAGCTGGGGCCACAGGTGTGCAGACTGCGGAGGTGACATGCATGTCACTGTCCACGCAAATGGCCCCCCAGGAGCTCAGGGGTGGAACTGCCTTCCCAGCACTGCACAGAGGCTGGGAGGTGCTGAGCTGTCAGTGAGGAAACACACACTGGCATCCTCTCCAGGGCCGGAGGTGCTGCTGGCAGGGCAGGTGGGAGAGGTGCTGGGCCTGGCCCCCACCAGGCTTGCTTCCCGGGAAGACGCGGCAGTGCCAAGCACAGACTGCACGGGTCCCCAGGGCCTCAGAGAGACCCGCGCCTGCCTGACTCCTGCCCGCAGCTGCTCGCTGTGTGACCATGACCTTGCCCCAGCCGGCCGTGGCTTTCTCACAACACTGCTGGGCTGTGTTTAGGTCGCTATGGGAACGCGCAGGGGTTCTCCTCTCAAAACCAGACCCTTTGGACTGCGGCAAAAATAAACAAGACCTACAGGACAAGTGCTCATTTGTGTGGCTCCCATGGCTAAAGGGGTAAGGGGCCTGGCAGGGACGACATCCAGCCCTGTGTTGGCAGGAGAATAGGCCCCTTCTTCACTCGCTCTGGGAAGGAGCCAGGAAGACCGGATTCAAATCTGGGTCCTCGATCCAGCAATCCCACTTCTGGGCACGCATCCAAGGCAAAGGAATTCAGCACATCCGCGAGACATCTGCGCTCCCATACTCATGGCATATTATTCATAACAGCCAAGATAGGAAATGAGTCTAAGTATTCATCAACGGATGAATGGATGAAGAACACGTGGTGTCTATAAACAACGGAATACTATGCTGCCTTTAAAAAAGAAGGGAACCTTGTCATTTGAGACAATATGGATGACCTTGTAGGACATTATGCTATGTAAATTAGGCCATGCCTAGAAGATGAATTCCATGCAATATCACTTATTTATCTGTGGAATCTAAAAATGTACAACTCACAAGCAGACAGTAGAAGAGTGGTCACCAGAGGCTGGGGAGGGGGAGAGATGGGAGAGATATTGGCAAAAGATGCTACGTTTCAATTAGGAGGGAAAAGTTCCAGAAATCTATTGTACAACAGGGTGACTAATTAGAAACAATGCATTGCGTTCTTTAAAATTGCTAAGAGTAGATTTTTAAGGGTGCTCACTACAAAAAGAGAAATGCATGTTGTATGTCATAACAAAACATGCTGCATGTCATAAATATGCAGGATTATTTATTTTCATTTACTTATTGCCCTACTGGCTCATGAACCTGGGGCCTTCGCACGGAGCTACATCCCCAGCCCTTTTTACTTATTAATCGGATCTCCCTAAATTACTAAGTTTCCCAGACTAGTTTTAAACTTGAGATCCTGCCACCTCAGCCTCCCAGAGTGCTGGAATTCTAGGTGCACACCACCACATCCAGCCAATATATACAATTTTTATGTAGCAATTAAAAAAAAGAAAAAAGTTTAATATGCCAACAGATCTTGGCTCTAGCACACACTGGCTGTCTCTGTGTCACACGGCCCCATTCCCACTGGGCAGTTACCACGATGGTTAGGTGAGAGGGTATCGCCAAGTGCTGGCCTGGAGCCTGTCTCTGGGCCAGTGTCCGTTAAATGGTAGCCAGTGAGGGGCAGACAGGAAACTGCATTTCTCTGTCTAAGAATTCACAGGGCGTGTGACCTTGGTGCCCAGAAGCTGGGTAAACACGAGGCCCCCGCCTCTTCCCGGGGGACCTCTGCTTGCCTGAGCGGTGCCTCCCTTGTCATCAGTGTAATTATTGCCTGTTCAGCTCACCTGCCGTGATCCCACATTACACAAGAGCTCAGCCTGGTAAACACCTTCCATCTCTGTCTCTGTGGTGCCTTTTGTGTACTTTCCATGTGCCAACCTGTGAGATTTAAAAAACACTCCGGTAATACACGATAGTTGTAGAAAAATTCGATCAGCGATTTTCAGGTAAGCAATAAACAAAAATAAAATAAGTCCAAAACTTTTCACCCAGAAGCAACCACTACAGCGTTGATTCCGGACTCTCCCTTATGTAAACACATACGTACAGGCCCTTTTCAAACAAATCTGATTCCTTTTGTGCGTACGGCTCTTTATGCTGCTTTCTTGGCTCCTATGTGCTAAACATCCATCTAAGCAAGTAAAGATAGAGCTGAAATCTTCAGCATCATTTAAAGTAGCTCCAGAGTACCCTTTTACATAGATATAATGTATTTTTACAAATTATTTAGGGATCTTGGATTGTTTTTGTTACTACAAACCACACTGCAGTGAGAAATTTTGTGCATATATCTGTGCGTGTATCCACTTATTTCCTGAGAAAAATCTCCTTCGAGGGCAATAGTATGAAGAATGTGTGCTTTTAAAGGCTTTGGACCATGTAGCCAAACTGCGGCACGCATGTATCCATTTACAATTCCTCCAAGCTGAAAACGAGGGGCATTTCTTCACACTCAAACCAGAGCTGGTTGTTATTCTTTTCATTTTGTTTTCTAAGCCCATATGTAAGCAAAATGCATTGTTCTATTTTCCTGTTTGATTACTAATGAGATATATCCCTTTTGACACTTATCGACTGTATTTCTTATTTTATTAAATGCGTTTATATTCCTACTGTGAGCCATTTTCCCATTGGGGTGTTTCTCATTCCATGTTGATTTATGTGAGCTTTGTATGTATAAGAAGCCGGTACACAACCTGTACCCAGGAAGTATTCCCCTTACTGCATCTGAGAAACTATGGAGTAAACACTCTGGATCCAGATGTTGCAAGGCCCAACACTGGATCCAGATGTAGGGGAGGTGATGGTGCTCATCAGCTGCTGGATGGTTTTGGGGTCAGTGGCAAGGCCAGCCCTCACAAACGTTTTTCTCTCTGCAGATTCTCAAGCCCCAGCCTGAGAGACTGGTAAGCACACTATACCTTTTAAATCATAGTAAAATATACCTAACGTTAAATTTACCATCTTAACCGTAGTTAAGTATACAGTTCGGTGATAATAGCAACATCTCCACCATCCATCACACAACACTTTTCAATAGCCCAGACTAAACCTCTGTACACATTAACTAGCAGCCCCTTTCCCCCTCCCCCAACAGCTAGCATTTTACTTTGTTCTGTTATGAATTTGCCTATTTAGGTACATTGTGTAAGTGAAATTGTACAAATCTGTCCTTTTGCCCCAGCTGATTTCACTTATCATAGCATCGCCAAGGTTGATGGGTGTGGTAGCATGTGTCAGAATTCCCTCCATCTTTAAGGCAGAATAATTTCCACTCTGTAGATATGCGTGTGCACACCACATTTTGTGCGTATTCATCTGTTGATGAAGCACATTGTAGTCGGAGAAGCAGCGTGCACAGGACTCTCTGGGGCTGTGTTAAAAGTGCAGATCTGAGTTGGTCTGCAACGGGGACCAACTAGACCACAGATGTATCCATTTATGATTCCTCTAATATGAAAATGAGGGACATTTTCTTCACACTTAAACCAGAGTTAGTTGTTACTTTTTCTTTTGTTTTCTAAGCCCATATATGAGAAAAATGCATCTTTGTTCTATTTTTCCTGTTTGATTACTAAAGAGATTTATCCCTTTTGGGTACTTATTGGCTGTGTGCATGCATGTAGACCCTGGAAATAAGGCCAGTTTTTCATTCATCTCATCGAATTCCAAGTAGAAAAATAAGCCCGTGCACCACGGATTGATTTCTGTGTGTGAGTTCAGAAATCTGAAGAGAAACTTTCGAAAATGCAGATTCCCAGTTTTCCACTTCCAGCCTACTGCCCTGCGGCCCCGCCGCATCTGACTCTGCAGATCTCGGTGGGTCTGGTGGCCTCACAGCCCCAGTCCTGCCCCGGCAGTCTGCTCACTCGCTTTTCCTCCACCCCAGCGCTCTTGCTATCAGGAATATGCATTTGACTTCTCTCTTTTAAAGTGTGGACTAGGGGCTGGGGATTTAGCTCAGTGGTAGAGCACTTGCCTAGCAAGCTCAAGGTCCTGAGTTCAATCCCCAGCAACAAAAAAACAAAAACCAAAAAATAAAATGTGGACTTGAGGCTTAAAGCCTGTATTCTTCCGTTCAAAAAAGTCTATTGAGTGTGACTATGTGTGAGGCTCTGATCTTTCTGGGTTCAGCAAGAACAAAAAGGGTAAAGAAAAGCCTTATTTGCCTTTCCTTTTATGCCGGTGGGGACACAGATCAGAGTCATGGTAAAGACACACATATGAGCTAGACATACATATGAAGTATGAAAAATGAGCAGGGGAGAGAGATAGGAATTGGGACAGTGTTGACATTTTGGCAGAAAGCCAGGCTGGTGATGGTGGGTGTGGACATGGGGGAAGTGCAGCAACCAGCCGTGCGCCTGCACCTGTGGGAGGTTCATTCCAACTGAACAGAGGCAGATGCAAAGGTCCTGAGGCAGCAAGCTGCCTGGTATACCCAGGGAACACTAGGGAGGCCAGGAGACAGAGCTGGAGATGGAGCCAGAGTGAATGAGGCAGAGAAGGGAGGCCGAAGCTGGAAAGGCAGCGGGGCCCAGCTGGATAGGGCCCTGTGGACCGCGTGTCCAGTAGAAATACAATGGGAGCCACAGTGTCATTTCAGTTATTCTAGTAGCTGTACTAAAACGTAGAAAGAAACAGACAAAATCAATTTTAATGTTTTTGTTTAACCCAGTAAATCTAGAATATTTTTATTTCAGTGTGGCCAATATAAAAATTAGTTAAGATATTTTATCTTCTTTTTAAATTTTTCATTAAGTCTTTGAAATCTCGTGTGTCTTTTTTTTATTTTAATGGTACATTTTAGATGTGCACAGTGATAACATTCATCGTAGGGGATTTGTACCTGTACATGACGTATCTTGTTGCTTCCTTTTTTCCCATTCCCCTCCCCTCCCTTCACCCCCTCCTCCTTCCTTATTTACAAAAGCTTTGTTTCCATTTTTTCCTTCTCTTTATTTCTCTTGTCCCTCTGCTCCTTTCTCCCTCCCCCTCAGCACATCTCAGTTTTGATGAGACTCATCTCGAGTGCTCCACAGCCACTCAGGACCAGCGGCTACCACAGTGGGTGCAGAGCCTGGACGCTGGCGTTCCCTCTGAGGGAACTGATCATCCGCCCCACCCCAACCTTCTTTGTGTTGAGACGGGTCTTTCTAAATTGCCCAGGCCGGCTCCCACGCCCAGTGCTCCCACCTCAGCCTCCTTGGCAGCTAGGATCATAGGTACGCGGGCCACTGTACCTGACTCTGAGTGTCTTAAAATGCAGGTTTTGAAATCGTGTCACCTGCAAGACTGTGGATGGATCTGGGAATCATCAAGTTAAGCAAAATAAGCCAGACTCAGAAAGAACAAGGATCATGTTTTCCCTTATATGTAAAATCTAGGGAGGGAAAGAGGCAATGTGAAAGTAGAAACGAGACTGTTAGACAAAAGGAAGGGAATTGGGGAGAGGAGGGGACGTAAAGGAGGGGAAGGGGGGCTGGGTATGATCCAAGTATGTTATATGCATTTACGAAAATGTTACAGTGCAGCCCAATAGTTTGGAAAATGAATAGGAACACATATGGGGAAAGTGTAGATTTTGCTATTATTTAGGTATATTGAGGCTAATGGATCCTGCCTTTGAAAGAGTATCTGATTCTACACACAGATCCCACAAAGAAGGACGCCCAGCTCCTGCCAGGGGCCATATGGGGATGGAGCAGGGCCTGTTAGGATGCACAGCGAGCGAAGGGAAAGACAGAAGTGGACTGTGGGGCCTCTGGGAAGGCACAGGTGAGGCCTGAGTAATCCCAGGGCTCTGGGCCGAGGGCTGTCCTTGGCTGTCTGGTACCTGGCCCAGGGGTGATCAGGCCAGGGAGAGGGGTGTGGATGGGTGTGGGCTTTGGATTGGCAGCTTATGAGCAGCCAGGCAAGGTGCTCATAGTTCAGTCCTTTACTATCTCAGGGCGTCACAGCATCAGAAATGCATGGTTGATACTGAGCAAGAGAGCAAAACAGGGATGTTGCAGGGCTGGAACTGAGGCAGGGGTGAACTGGGGCTGTGCTGGCTTGGCTCTGGCTTCATGCAGAGAGGGCAAGGATGGAAGAGGACGGTGGGGGGCTGTGGCTGCACCCTCAGGGAGCTGAGGTTGGCAAGGGTGGTGGCTCTAGGCTGGTGGGAAGTGGTTTTGTGCTCGACAGAGATGCAGATCTGTCTCCCTCACCTCCTGGCTGAGCACCGGCTGTGGGGTAGAGTGAGAAAGGAAGGCTGTGAGGAAGGCTGTGCCATGCTCCACCTTACTGGCAGTTCTGAATTCCAGAGTTTCAGTTACGTGTGGTCAGCTGCAGTCTGAAACTATTGAACAGAAAATTCCAGAAACAAACAATTCATACATTTTAAATTGTACCCTGTTCTGAGTAGCAGGATGAAATTTTGAACCAGTCCACTCCACTGCCTGGATGGGAACCACCTTTCTGTCGGAATGTCCGCACCGCATCTGTTGTCTCTCAGGCGACCCCTCAGCAGCCACCTCAGTGATCAGACTGACTGTCGCCGTATTGCAGCGTTGGGGTTCAAACGACACTGTTTTACCCAATAATGACCCCAAAACACCAGCTTAGCGATGCTGGCATTTGGGTATGCCAAGGAGAAGCCATAACATACTCCTTTTAATTTAAAAAGAGAAAATTCTTGACAATAAGGCAGGGAAGTGATCACATGCTGAGGTTGCTAAGATTTACGGGCTGAATGACTCTCCTCTGTGTGGAGCTGTGTAGAAGGAAGAGGAAAGTGGTGCTGGTCTTGCGGCCACACCTCAGACTACTCAAGTGATGGTCACGGAGCGTGATCGGGGCTTGGTTAAGACGGGAAAGGCTCTGAAGTACAGAGTCGGTGCTGTGCAAGGCCCGGGCAGCCCTGGCGGTCCGGAAACATGTCCCCGTGGATAAGGGAGGTCATACTGGTGTACCAGGATGACACATTTGTGGAAATACTTATGCAGTCAACAAAATTCCCAGGAAGTTCAGATGGTGAAGTGACTTGGAAAGACCCAGAACTCCTCTTGCTGGCCACCCGTCGCATCAGACAGACCCTCAGCCTGGCCCGGTGTTTGTCACTCCTTTTCCTGGGTTGGAGCACTGGGTCACTGTGCTCCTGTCGGCCGACAGCGGCTCCATCGGGTCAGATCCGTCGTCCCCAGGTAAGAACTCAGAAAGCACAAGCAGTTAGAGGGGTCGCGCGCCCTTCCAGATGTCTCCATCTACACAGGATGTTCTCAGGGCTTGGCTGCAGGACTGGAGTGTCTTTCAGTCAAGACTCAGAAGAGACTGTTACGGAAGGAGCCTGGTGCAGGATCCCACTGTCAGGGGCCAGGGGGACTCCTTCTGGCCGACAGCCCTCTCTCATCAGATTCATTCTAACATCCGGCCAGGAAGGCTAGAATTATTTGTCATCTTTGCTCCTCAGTCTATGCAGGACACTTTTGCTTCCTGAGATCTGGCTGCCTCCGTGTGCTGCCACTCTCTCCAGCCCAGCTGCGGGAGGCGTGGCCGGGGGCTAGTTCCCCTTTATACCCAAAGACGAGAGTGCGACAGGCCAAGGCATACAGGAAAGTCGTAGTAATGGGTCAAAGGAAAACAATTGCTTTCCTAGAACCAGGTTCTATAGGATGGGGACTCTTCCGGCCGGGTCTATAAAGCCACGTAGCCGCGGGCTGGCCTGAAATCACAGGCTTCAGGAAAGTGCTCTGAGGTAGCTCCCGGGAAGGTCCTCTTATCTAAACTTGTCCTGCACTCAGAGCTCTTAGAACATGCTTCTCTCCCTTGGCAGCAGCCTTCAGAGTCCATTTAAACCACATCAGAAAACCCGTCTCATTCTTCAGAGCAAAAATCTCGTACATCGCCTCCCAGATTTGATGCTGAATTATTTTTGCTACTTTCTGAGTCCATTAAAAACAGCAATAACAATAACAAAAACCAAAGACTCCTGGCCTGGAAGCAATTACTTTCAAGGACAATTGCTGTGATTAGGTATCATTGCCTGAATATGTATTTAATGTTTTATTGAAATACGATCCTGTATTTCAGTAAAGTACAGCAATCGGGTGTCCAGGGTGGCGATTTTTGGCAAGTGAACACTTTGGGGCAACCAGGAGCCAGATGGAGTTGCAGATATTAACAGTGGCCCAGATCACCCTCCCACAGTCCTTCCGGAACATCCATCACCCCACCCATGCTGTGTCCGGGTCTGGTATCTCGAGTGCAGAATTCAGGAGGTGCTTTCACTCAGGGGTATGCGTCTGCCTCTTGTGTTTCACCCTGAGCACCTGCCTTCTTGCCCTCAGTCTGCCTGATCCTTCCAACAGCTCTGTCTGCTCCTGCGCTGTGTCTAGATGGGGTCGTCCGGTGTGCCCCTGTCCCTGTCTGCCATCATTCACCCCATATGATGACCGTGAGACTCACTCCTATTTTTGTGTGGAGCTGTGTTTGACTCAGTCTTGTCACTATATTGCAGTGGTTCTTAAAGTCTAGCCTGCTCAGAATTTCAGCAGGGTCTGGAAAAAACATGGACTTCTGACCCCAGCCCCAGGGCTCCTGATTTAGTAGTGGGTTCCCAGGGATCCCTAAAATTGGCTTTTCTAACAAATTGCCCTGTGATGTTGATGCCGATGGCTCCAGGGCCACACTTGGAGAACCACAGCTCAATCAAGTGAGAAAACGACATTTACCTTCCCATTCTAATGCTGATAAGCAGGAGAGTTTCCAGTTTGGGACTATTGCAAATTGGGCCTCTTTAAACAACCTCCCCGTGTCTTCTGAGGCACAATTACGCCCTTCCATTGGGTGTACCCTTAGTAGCCGTGGGAGTGGAATTGCTAAGTTGCAAAGCAAGCAAATAATCAGATTTTGCTAAATATAGACAAGAAGTACGATGTTTGTTTCAACTTATGTTCTTGCCAGCAGTGCGCGCTGCTGGTGCTGCACATCCTCGTCAGCACTTGACGTTGGCCATCATGTTTGTTCCAGACATCCTGGTGAGTATGGACCAGTTTCTCATGATGGCTTCAATTTGCTTTTCTTATGTTCATTGGGAAACCTTTTCGTATATTTATTGGCCATCTGGATATCCTCTCCTGCGTGGTGTCTGGAAAGGAGTCCTTTGTCAGCTGTGTTTTTGGCAAATAGCTTCTCCCACTGTGTGCTGCTTCTCACCTGTGCACACGTGTCTTTTGATGAAGAGCAGCGCACTGTTCTAATGTAGACCAATCGACCAACTTTTTCCTTTATGTCTGGCCTGTTTGTGTCCCACTGCAGAAATCTCTGCCCAGGTGAATATTTTGAAGTAGATGTCCAGTACTCACCTGGAAATGTAAGTTTAAATGCAATCACCCCCTAACTTTGTATTCAGAGCTGTCAGCTGTGGTGGTGCTAGTTGGCTCCAAGTTGTCCAGTCTTCGCTGCCCTTCCCTGCTCCTTCTTCTGCCACCTTCTCTTCCTTGCTTTTTCCATAGGGCCTCACAGAGCTCTTGCAACAGACAAGCCACTGCCTTCTTTGAGGGTCTCCTGATCTTGTGATAGGACCTCTTCAGCTGTGGATCTTGGTTTCATGTCACCAACATCCCTTATGACAATGATGATGGTGACTTGTTCCACAAAGCCCGCTGGACCACGGGCCCCATCTCAAGATGACTGACTGGGTCGGATACGGCCACAGGGTCTCCTTCTCAGCCAAGAGTCTCTTCCTTCAAGGAAACATCTCTGTTTCTGTCACAAACCTGGGCCCATGTTTTATTTTCTCTGTTTAGAGACTGAAATCCTAAATTCTCTGATTTGGTTTTAGAAAGATGTTTATCTCTTAAAGTTGGATTTGCACCCAATTCAATCACGTCATAAACTAATGTCACAGTTTGGATCTGGAATGTCCCCCAAAGTCTCATATACTGAGGGCTTTGATACCCAGTTCAGCAATGTCCAGAAGTGGGGCCTACAGAGGTGATGGATCCTGAGGGACACCGACTTCACCCAAGGATTAACCCACTGATGAGTCCACAGTGGATGGGCTGTCTGGAGGTGGGGCCTGGTTGGAGGAGGTAAGTCACTGGAGGCCTGCCTTCCAAGGGTCCTATTTTGTCTCTCTGGTTTCTGGCTGCCATGAGGTGAGCAGCACCTTCCTTCACACATTCAAAGCATTGGAGCCAGCAGGCTATGGACTGAATCCTCAAAAAGCATGAGCCTAAATAAACCTTTCTTCCCATAGTTTTCTCAGTGTTTCATCACAGTGATGGAAGCTGGTGAACACCTTCCTCCCTGGTCTCCCTGGCCACAGCAGCAAGGGTCCTGAGCAGCACTGGATCCAGAGCATGAGAAGGAGCCACACAGGCCCCAGGAGTACACAGTTTCAGCTTGTTTGTGTTCAGAGCAGGGAGTGAAGGGTCAGTGGCCAAAAGTTCATGACAGGCGGCCAACAAGAGTTTATAGATAGACACTGAGGTTAGCAACAAGTACAGTTGAAGATCCCCCTATCCAAAATTCTACAGACCAGTTTTTCAGAGTTGAGAATATTTGCATACACAATGAGCTATCTTGGGGATAGGACATACATCTCAGCAGAATATTCATGTATGTTTCATGTAAGCCTTATACACAAAACCCAGAGATGATTTTATACAGTATTTTTTTGTTTGGTTTTTTTTTTTTACAGTGTTTTTAAATGGTTTTGTACATGCCATGAAGTTTCATGGTGTGGGCTTTTCTATTTATGGGGCTGGATTTTCAGATTAGGGACACTAAACCTGTATTTAGAGGTGTAATAATAGAAAGACACTGAGGCAACCACGGGCGTAAAATGGAACATTCAAAAGCGTTTTTCTTTTTACTTTGTAAAGCATTAGATAAATTTCCTCCCTCAGCAGATCTGTCTCTTTTTCATGCTTTGCCAGGTCTGGCATTACACTTTTCTGTTTTCCTCAGCACACATCAGTGGTGGGGGCTCTGGACAATGGCAGGGAAATTAGCTGAATATCTCAACTCACCCAACAGCATGGGTCATACACACAGACAAGCCAGCTAACCTCAAAGCCAGGAACCTCCCACACCAGCTGTGGCAGGTCTCAGCACTGTGCTCCTCTGATGGTCTTAGTCTTCATTATTGAGTCTTTTTACTTACCTGTCTATTCCCTTGTTTGTTTTTGGCAGTTCCGTTTCAGCCAGCTACAGGAAGATGTGCACATTCTCCTTTTGTGGTCATTCCTCACCCCTGGTTAATTTCCCAGCTGTCCTCCATGATTTGCCGTCGTCATTATAATTCTGCCTGAATACTTTCACACATAATCAAGGATCACCTTGTTCCTGCTTCCTGTCTGATTTAGGTCATTTATTGACTGAACATAGAGAGATTTCTCCCATTTATGAGTGGTTAAAGTTAAATTTTAATCAAAATCCAGTATTCTAAGAAAATGATCATGGATACATGTGAAGATTACCAGGTTGTTCATCAATAACATTGTATAAAATAGAGAAGAATTAGAAATAAATTGTCTATAAAGGATTAATTAAGATGTGTTCTTATGCAAGTCATATAAATGATGCCATGAAAAAATATTTGGTAGTGTGGACTGTTATTTATGTCACATTGCTGGTGAGAAAAGGCTAAGAGCTTTACATATAAGATGATTCCATTTTATAAGTGAAACAAAACTATGCATCTATATTCATAGAAAGAAAAAATACCCCACTGTGAGTGAGAAACAACAGATGTTAACAGGATTAGCTCTGACAGCAGGGAAATTGTGGCTGGATTTTATTTTCTTATTTTTGCTATTTTATATTTTCTACAAGGTCCATGTATATGATTTACAATGAGAAATAAATGATGACTTTTTAAAAACTGGAATTTCAATGAATAGAGACATAGTCCATGCTCATGTGTCCCCAGCATACTGATGTACACAGACACATATGTTGGATTTTGGCTGAATCAGAGTGTAACCAACCACAAAGAGGGCCCTGTATAGGTAAGACACATACTCAAAGAATACGTGCTCGGTGATAGACCAGACGCTTAGCTTCCTCAGCACTAGGGAATCCTGTTCCTCAATGGTGGCCGTATTAGTTGGCTGAGGCTGCTATAACAAATGTCACTCATGGTGGCATCAATACAGAAGAAATATATTGTCTCAGATTGAGAGGCTGGAAGTCCAAGATCGAGTCATCAGCGGGTTTTTTGTGTTCCTCTCTCCTTAGTTGCAGACGGCCACCTTTGCACGGTGCCTTCTCCTGGCCTGTCCACTTTGTGTGCCACAACTTCTGCTTGTGAGGACCCCAGTCAGATGGGACTAGGCCTGTCCACCTGAGTCCTATCTTCAGATACATTCACAGTATGAGAAATGGAAGTTAGGACTTCAGTATATGTCCTTTGAGGGCAGTCAGGAGGGCACACACGGGGATCTCCTGCCTCTTGAGCCACCTCAATCGCTTCCTGACGTTGTGTGCATTTCCCTCTCTGTCCACCAGAAGGCAAACTTCCAAAGTGCTTGCTTAAACTCCAGTCTTGGGGACTGTTTTTTGGTAGCGCTGATTTTTAAATCTTTATAGCCTAGTTTATCTCCTAAACTGATTTTTAAAAACCTTTAGAAATAGATAACACCTGCGATGTTTATTAAGATCACTGATTATCAGTTCAAGTCTCCACAGGTCATTCTTCTCTTTGAAAGTTCAGGATCTAGACTAATAGTCTTTCAATACTGAATTTGAATATTTTGATGAATTCAAAACCAGTCATATAAAAAAGCAAGTCTTTGTTCATATTACTTTTTATTTCTGTTTATTTATTTTTATTTTGGCAGTGCTGGAGTTGATTCCAGAGCTTTGTGCATCTTGGCAAACGCTCTACTGCTGAGCTGTACTCCCAGCCCTCATATTACCTTTTATTACAACTCATAATTTTAGTTTCATTATCTCATCTTCTAAACACTTTATAAGGTAATTAAGTAGGTATCGTGTAAGAGTGGAAAGAAAATCAGTTTTTGAGGTCAAACACAATTTATTCATCCCATCATTCACTCAATCAACAAACACCTGTTGTTTGCCAGACACTAAGCTGGGAGCTATATGCAAGTTCCCATTTTGTCACTTGCTGGCTGCTGGAACTGTGGGCAAGTCAGACTTCTGATATTTCCCCTTTCTTGTGTGCAAAAGGAGCACAGTACCAACTTCAAAGGAATGTTTGGGAGTCATTACAGGCAAGTCCTTGGAAACGGTCAGAAAACTTCAGAGTGCAAAGCCCCTGTGGGCTGTTGAACACTTTCAGGTCTTCGCTCCGCTTTGCAGGAGAGTGCTGGAGGGCAGAGTCCTGGCATCATCTCCTTCAGAGTCCCTGGGGTGCAGACACGGGTGGCGGCAAGAGGAGAGCTGCTTACTCACCCCTTCTGACCGGGGTCCTGAGGCAGTGCCTGGGACAGCCCACTGTAAACACGGGCCACCGCCAGGCCTCATGCTTCCCCGTGCAGGTTCCCGGACCCGCTCTGCTGCCACCGGGGCTGGGCCACGCTGGGCCAGGGAGCCCAGCAGCACACCTCTTCCCTCTGCTACAGTGACGAAAGGTCCCCAAGCACTGCCGGATGTCTGGGGGCACCTCCCCTGGAGATTGAGATTGAGCACCCCTCAGCTGGAGAAACTGAACGGTCCTACCGTAGTCAGCAAACAGAGCCACGACTCCTTCCCAGTGTCCTCTGCTGGATCCGGTGTCCTCAGGCTGGACTCAACTCATCTGCACTGTTCACACGCTCATGTGTAACCACTCGTGAGAAGAGTGACCACAGCGGGCCAGCCGTGTGTGACACAGACGAGTGCAGAGAATGCTTGGTGCCCTCGGAAGGTGACGGTGATTCCTGATTTATCAGTGAGGATCAGGGAATTCAAACCCCAAAGGTCACAATGAGGCCCGCAACCCCTGAGCCCGCGGCACCCCCAGCCACTGGCCTCACTCCCCTCACCCGCGAGGGCTCCGGCAGCAGGGCCGCGCTCTGGGGTGAGGGTGGCCGTGTGCCGACGCCCGATAGCCGGCCCCCTGGCCGGCTCAGCAGTTTCTCTCCTCTTACCGGGTGGGGCAGGCTGTTGTCCTTCCGAAATCGTTAATGGACTAGGCGGTGTCTGCGCTCACCGTCGCGGACAGGGTTCTTACGAAGGTCAGCGTCATCCAGTTCCCTTCACAGAGCCGCCCCGTCCTGAGGACCCTGGCGCCACCAGTGTGGGTTTCCTCTTCGTCAGTGGGCAGATTGGGGATGGCACCGAACATCTACGCCTGTGATTTCATCTTTTTATCACTTGGGACACAGAGAATCTGTAACCCACATACACCAAGAGAGAAGCTGGGCACAGATCAGAAATGGATGTGGGACAGAAATCAACAGCCTGAGAAAGACCAAATGCAGCTCTTGGGGGAAGAAGAAAGCACTGAGCATCAGCTGGGAAGGCTCCGAAGCCCGCACAATGCTTGGGTATGTCAGAAGCTAAAGGGGGTGGAGAGTGAGCCCCAGTGTTTCCATCTGTACAATGGGCACATTACTATCCCCAGTCCAGCAGGGTGACTATGAGCCATCTCACAGTGACCTAGAGTGTGTACAAAGTTATTTCTTGGCTCTCTTGCCTAGCTTTCCACTTTTACTCATTTTTGGAGCTCAGATGCATCTTCTGCTGCGTCTGTATGCTGCAAGAGGAGCACGTGGAAACCTTCGTGTCACCAGCTTCAAGTCGCAATGGTCTCACCCCCAGCCAGGGTCTCTCGGACTCTGGGGCATGGGCCAGGCTTAGGGAAGGCAACGCTTGCTGAAGACAGGTCCCCGGGCCCCTGCAGCTGCAGGAAAGGGCAGAGCGAACCGGGAGGAACCAGGCAAGCTCCCCGTGCACCCCTGCCAGCCTCAGCCATGGCGGACGTCAGTGAGATCCGCCAGGCATCTCCAAAGTCCCACCGCTGGCTTCTAACTTACCAGCATCTCATTTTCAATTACCTTAGCCTGAGACCCTTAGTATTTTGGTACTATTTGAAACACTTCATCAGTTTATATGTAAACTATGACTTATCCTATTTATTTTCCTAATTCTTTAATGTTTTTGTTTGCTGTTCATGACAGTGTTTGTTTTTAAGTGCTACCATTTAGAAATTTTCTTTCTCTTCATTTTTGCCTTAATTTTTGTCTTTAAATTCCTTTAGCGTGACTTATAAATCATTTCGATTTCTCAAAGCCAATCTGCTTTTATTATCCACATTTTAATTTTTCCCATCTTAGTAATTTTTTCATCCAAATGAATTACTTTATCTTGTTGAATTTTCTTCTTGCATTTTGTCCTTAACCTCTTTTGTTATTCCTCATAACTTCTTAGTTTGGGGGGAATAGTTGTTTTCTTTTTCAACTGTACCTTATGAGCAACAGGCCTGATGTGTGTGTGTGTGTGTTTGTGTGTGCGTGCGTGTGCATGTGTGCGTGTGCGCAGCGTGAGGGCACTGGGGAGGGAAGCCAGGCTGGAAGAGAAGCACCCAGGTGGGCAGATGCCATCTCTCATAGCCCCTGCTTGCGCTGGCTGCATGTACACTAAAATCTCTAACAGCATCGACTCCGCTCCTTTTTTTTTTTTTTTTTTTTGAGGCAGGGTCTCACTGTGTAGTTCAAGCTCACCTCAAATTTACTTCCTAGCCTAGGCTGGCCTTAAGTTCAAAATCCTCCCACCTCAGCTTTCCAAGGGCTGGGATTACGACACCTGGCTGGCCTTTCTCCTCAAGTGTGCTATTCAGCTTTCCACCACTGTGACAATACATCAGATAATCAATTTATAAAGAGGAAAGTGTTGTTTTGGTTCACAGTTTTAGAGGTTCTAGTCCATGACTGGTTGGCTCTACTGCTTTCAGGCCTGTGGTGAAGCAGGACATCATGGCTGGAGTATGTGGCAGAGAAAAACCCTTCACCTCGCGGCCCGGAAGCCAAAGAAGAAGGCCCCGTCGTCCCCTTTGAAGGCGCGCTCTCAGAGACCGAGGCCTCCCACCAGGCTCCACCTCCCCAAGTCTCCTCCCTTCCCATCAATGTCTCCTGACAACTAAGCTGTTAGCACAAGAGCAGGCAGCAAATTTGACTTCATTCATTAATAGAGACCTGGCAAGCACTCCCTACCTGCCCTGTGGCCTCCTGCTTCCTCCAGCACATTCTGGAGCAAGCTCCTGGTGGTCATGGAAACCGGACGTCACAAAACATAAAGGCACAGGCTGAACACAGGGACAGGCAAGAAGCTGAAGATCCCAGCGTGAAGGTGGCCGGTCTCTGGTCTGGTTTTCTTTATTTTTTTCTTTTATCTTTATCACCAGTGTTAGAACAATTTCTCCAAATTTTTTTTTTTAACCAAGAGCATGTATTGGTACATTGTATACATAATGTTCACATTCATCATGATTATTTTGTACCTGTACATGATGTATCTTGGTTTTCCCCCTCTCCCCCACACCTCCCTTCTGCTCCCCCCTTCCCTATTTACAGCAGGTTTACTTATATTTTCCCATTTTTTCCCTTTCCTCTTTCTTTCCTTTTTCCCTTCTGTCTTTTCCCCCTTCCCTCCATCTAGTTCTCCACTCTTTTGAATATAACCTTCCTTTTATATAATATCCACCAAAAACTTCTAGATTTAATAACTAAATTCAGTTGTGTAGCTGGATACAAAGTCAACACCCGAAAGTCAATAGCATTCCTATATACAAATAACAAACTCACTGAGAAAGAAATAACAGAAGATACACCTTTTACAATCACATCAAAAAAATGAAATAATTACGAATTTATCTAACAAAGGAAGTAAAAGACCTTTAAATCAAAAACTATAATTCTCAAAAAAGGAAATTGAAAGGGATATCAGAAAATGGAAAGATATACTGTGTTTCTGGGTGGAAAGAGCCAACATAGTGAAAATGGCCATACTTCCTAAATTACTATATCGATTTCATGCAATTCCCATCAAAATACCATTAACATACTTCACAGAACTAGAAAGGACAATCATGAAATTCGTATGGAACCAGAAGAGACCAAGCATAGCAAAAACAATCCTGGGCAACGGGAGCAAGGTAGGGGCATCACAATCCCTGACCTGAAACTATACTCTAAAGCTACAGTGATAAAAACAGCATGGTACTGGCACAAAGACAGATCTGAGGATCAATAGAACAGATTAGAAGACACAGAAACAACTCCGTTTTTCTTTCTAAAGACAAGGTTGAGACTCTTGCTTACATCAGAGTCTGAGACTCAGATATTTACGTCTGGGGACACGGAGCCTAGAAAGGTCTGAGGCAGGAGGCCTTGAGAACATTGTAAAGAGCTTTGAACTCTGTCTTGTATGATTAACTCTGATCACCATTTATATCCCTTGTTCTTTCTTTTGTTCCATCATCTCAGCCGTGGAAATCCAGGAGAACCCAGTTCATAGCTCATTCCTTCTCACAGTCTTTGAACTCAACCTAAGGAGATGTTATTTTTTCTTCCTAGAGGATCTATCTTTAATTTTTAAAGAAAACTCAGCCTCTCAAGCTGCTGGTTTCCTTATCCTCTTCTCAAAAAATAAGAAAGACAACCAAGGACGGTAGCCTGGTGGTATCAGTTGAAGCCCGAGTGAAAAGCGGGACTTCTACCGCCCCAGCTGGCGGTTCGTGGATTTGGCCGGCAGACGTGCACTGGGCTCGGAGGAGGATGCTGGGCTGGGGAGGGGGCTGGGGTGGGCATCAGTGGGGTGCAGCTGGAATGGTCCGAGGTGCCCCTGCAAGGCAGGTGAAGGTGGGTGGGCGGCAGGGAACTGCAAGGACCCACCCAAACATTGCTAGGCCGGGAGGGACCTGACCAGGGGACCTGTGCGGGGACTGGGGCTTGACTTCGAAGCCCGCTCAGTCTGGAAGACTCCACCTGGCAGCGCGGACCGCGGACTGCAGGGCCAGGGGTGGGCCCGGAGCAGATCTAGGGGAAGAGGCCTTAGGAGGACCTGCAGCTGGGCGCCCCATCCTGAGAGCTTTCTGGTGGGGAGGGACAGCCCTGGCAGCCTCCACCAGCCCCTCTGAGCGCGCTTGGAGCGCCCCATGCCGCAGCTCTTCCTGGGGGGGCGACAGGCTTGCCGAGTGGCATCATAATTGTCTTTCCAGTTGGTCCTCTGTATGAGTATTTAACGTGAGTGAATTCAGCTGTAGGTGCTCCAAGAAAACTTAAGATAAAAAACAATGTACACAAAGTGTGCGCGATTGTGCCAGCCCGGCCCACAGCAAGAATATGCCCAGGTGTGAACCTACCGACGCTTGCATCCAGCTCGGCGTCTCCATGCACTGATCATCTTGCACGCCCGTGTTTCAAGCTACATCCTTCTGCACAACATGACCTCAAAGGCAAGCCAAGCCCAGTACTTCCTTGGGTGCAAGCCACCGAGGCCACCATCTGCTCCAAGCGGAGGGGAGTGGACGGGTGCCGAGGGGTCCTTGTGGGTGCGGAGGGTTCAGCCGCCAAACTTGCCTCCCCGAGGGATTCCCCAACCCCCGAGGTGGCTTGGCGAGGCCTGATTTTCTCCTTAATGGTGACTTGAGCCTCTCACCGGTCTCTGGGTTGGACCTTCACTCTGTGGCTCTCTGTCTTGCAGGAGCTCCTTGCAGGCCCCTTCATACTGCTGCCTGGTACAACATAACTGTGGGCCATGAGTGGACGAAGGCCAGAGGGCAGTCGGGTGGCCCTGCTCCTTCCCCCAGTGCTTCGGTGATGCTTCAGATCCAGGGGACAGAGCTGCGGCTCCTGTCTGTGCTCTTCGCCCTCACTGTACCTTCCAGCATTTTTTTTTTTTTTGGAGGTTTACCAGACAAATTTGTTCTCTTGATGAAAGCTGAACAGGTGACTGAAGAATGCTGCAACCCCGACCTTTACAAGAACTGTAGCCTGGCACACTGTGAGCGCTCAGTGAACACAGTGAGTGAACACATTAAATGTCGAGCAATATGTGAACAGATGAACAAATCCACACTCCTGCAAGCCTACCAGGTGACTGCTCCTCAAGCCCCTTCCCTCGGATTCTGGGACTCCTAGAACACACAGCCCACTCCCCTCAGTAACAGTCTTCTGCTAAATTTCTTTCATTCTTTCTTTTTTGTTTTTTCCTTCGGTGCTGGGGTTCGAACTCAGGGCCTTGTGCTTACAAGGCAAGCACTCTACCACTGAGCTAAATCCCCAGCCCCTTCAGCTAAATTTTGAATCACAGTGTGTGAATAGTTACTTCTAAATTTGTTCCTTCTCTCCTGATATGGGTTCCTCCCAGTAGGGTGCAGGGTTACTCTTAGACAGCTACACCCCAGGGCGATATTTTTGCCCGGTTTCTACACAGCCCATCATGAAGGTAGTTACCTCTCTGTATCTGAATGCCAAGGTCACCTATGCCCACCAGAGCCTCTCCTCCAGTTGATTCAGAGGGTTCCCCACCCCCAACACTCAATCTTCTAAAGATCGTTGCGTTAATGTCAATAAAAACTACTTTGCAATATCAGATCTAGTGTCTGGCCGGCATGGGCCGCCATCTTACCACATTTCCCCAGGCCAATGTTTCCTAAACTTGGCTGCCAAAAGAATCACATAAGGAGACTTGAAACATACTGGTTCCTGTGGCTTAACCCAAGAGACTCTAGTTCAAGTGATCTGTGGCAGGGCCCTCCTCTTTGTGTATTTTTAAAGTTCCCTGGGAAATAATAATGTGTATTCAGGTTTGAGAGCCATTTTATCTGTTCACTTCCGTCTGCCATTCCGGAAGGTTTTATCTCTCTTGATCTCTTTGCTGCTGCTATAATACCACACTCTGGGTAACTCATAAACAATACAAGTTTATTTGGCTCCTATTTCTGGAGACTGGGAAGTCCAAGAGACTGATACTGGCTTCTGGTGAGGGCCTTCTTTCACCATCCCCTGACAGAAAGCAGAAGGGCCAGAGCATAAGACAAGGTCACACTTCTTTTACAACAATCCACACTCATGATTACTAACCTATTCCCAGGATAAAGACCTTAATCCATTCATAAGAGAAAACCATGATCCAGGTACTTCTTATCAGGCCCCACCTCTGAACCCTACTGGATTGGGATGACGTTCCCAACACATGAGCTCTGGGAGACACATCAAGCCATAGCTTTACCCCACTTTTCTTCCTTCCCTTCCCTTTTCAAATGCTCACCCACCGAGAAAGCACGACCTCATCTTCCCAGCTCCACTCCGCACATGCGCCGTGCCCCCTTCTGTTGACATCAATGGACAACCTGTGGTGAGGGCCTCCTGGTGGACAGCATGGCAGTGGCTGATCAGAAGTGTGCCTGGTGACCACCTGGGGAGACAGGGAGACAGAGAGATTCGGGTTCTAGCTTGCTCTTTCACAACAGTTCTTGCAGGAACTGAGTGGCGTCTCACAGTGACAGTAATCCCTTCTGAGGGCAACACCTCCAGTAACCTAACTTCCTTCCATTAGGCCCCACTCACCAAGGTCACACCACCTCAACACTGTCACAGTGGGGACATGAGTCTTTGGGGGACACCACGTCCAAACTGCAGTACTCTTCATTTACCAGGTTGCTCAGTTCCAACCTTGGGAGTCACCATTGGCACCCACCTCTCTATATCTTGTCTGTCCACACATTCCACTGGGTCTAATGCTAGCCTTACCATGTAACTACCCATCTCTAAATCCTATTGGCTGCTGTCACACTCAGAACAAAAGTAGATATCTTACTGCAGCCCGTGAGTGTGAAGACCAGCCCTTGCCAGTCTGTCTGATCTCTGCCCCTCCCTCCCTCCCACTGCTGTATTTAAGCTGAGCTTCTCAACATTTCTTGGGAGTGGTGAGCTCATTCACACCTAGGGCCTTTGCAGCATGGAGACTGAGGTATACCCAAGGCACTCAAATCCCACCTTCCAAATTGAGGATCACCTTTCCTGCCTCCTCACACGGGGTGCTGGTCAGGTGATGCCCACCCTCCTGAGGCCTGTTCTGCGTCTCTTTAAAGAGCAGTTGCAGAGAGACAGGCTTTTTCCCCGTGGCTTCTCACCATGCACCACTGCACAGTGGACTCAGCCTTGCTCAAACTCTCATCAGAAAAGGGTTAGCCACAAGTTTCCATTTCACAGGTTTGTTTGGAGGAGTTAAATGATGATCTTCATGAAGTGCTTGCACATAGTCAATGCAGTCAGCCCCTCATATCCATGAGTTCCACATCCGCAGGTGCAGCCAACCATCTGTGGGATATACTTGGGAAAAACTGTGTCTATATGGCACATGTACAGACTTCCTTCACCTTGTCATTATTCCCTAAACAATATAGCACTCCAGTTATTTACATAGTATTTTATATTGTTTTAGGTATTAGGTAATTAGTAGGTAATCTAGATCAGGTCACTGTCTAGGGATTATTTAGAGTATATAAGAGGATGTATGTAGGTTCTTATACGATTCCATTTTATAAGATTTGAGCAGTCATAGATTTTGGAACCCCAGGAGTTCTTGAGCCTGGAACTCCTGGCCACTGTGTTCAACAAATACCAGCTAAGATAGTGGTGATTTTATCTCATAGGTACAGATAAGGCAGAATCTCATGCATGAGTTGGTACAAATAATCACAAACCAAAATGACAGGTAGTCACTTTCCTGTAAAGTGGCTCTCAGGAGAGTGACTGCCTATCAGTCTGGTTTGTGACTATTTGTACCAGCTCACCTATGAAAGAGAGGCCAGCAGGTGGTTATTTGGGGGGGAGGATGCATAATCTAGTTTTTAAGAGAGAAGCAAGTCTCACTTTAAACACAAAGGTAGCAATGGCTTCCAGGGGAGGGTCCAAGTCCCTTTCCCTTTACTCTCTGTTGGCTTTATTGGGTCCTCTCTTCTTCCAGTTCGGTAGGTTTGGCCTTCTGGTCCCAGCAAGTGACATACTGATTTTAAGGTGAAATTTGTCATCCCAGCAAGAGTACTTTTGGAGAATTAGCTTTTCACGGGAACTGATGTATGAAATGAGAACCACAGACCCGAGGTCATGACCACGAGCGCAGTCCGTGGAGAGGATATGCAGATGTCATTTCAGAGCCATCGTCTGCAGTCTTCCGGAAGTGCCGAACGGGAGAGGTGCCAGAGGGCCGGAGCTGGGAGACGCTGTAGGAATTTTCCAAACATGGAAATAGTAAGGAAGGACTAGACTGAACACAAATCAGTCCTTCTGGGATGACCTGGAGAGCGGTTCAGAATTCTGCACTGCACAGAATGAAGCTTACTGTGTGCTGTAAATGGGCAGATGGTCCCATTAACTCACTGACTGTGCACATTTTAAGAGCTTCCTGGGCCATGGGTTTGACTGGTTAATAATCTTCTCCATTTAGTGGGCACCCCTGTGCCAGGAGCCGTAAGTGCCTTGCTGACATTTGCTTCTTTAGTCCCTGCCACCCCCTGAAAGGTCTGCCTTAGAAGGAAAGATATCGATGTTTACAGAGAGATGAGTCTCCTGTCCACAGCCATGCAGGTAAAATGACAGGATGTGGGACTCTGACAGGAATGAATCTAATTTAAAATCGCTCGCTCTTAACCACCGCTCTATACTGCCCTGAGCCCCCCAGACTGCATTTCAGTGAGTGAGAAGCCAAAGAGAAGTCAACCACAGCAACAGAAAATAATAATCGTGGGCACAGCTGGCAGGTGAGGCTTCTGTTAAATCCCTCCCTCACTCCACCTCTAAGGCATATGTTCCAAGTTATTATTTGTGCGATAAATGCTGTTCTGTATGAAAATGCCACAAGCCGCTTTAAATTTAGAATTCAAACTCATGTCATATGGATTGGATCTGATTTGATGGGTGGGAGTCTAGACAGGTGCCTTGTTTATGTTCTAGTGAGGATTTTCTGTCCATATTGCAAGAACTCATCCCCAGAAACCAATATATTACGTACATGCTGTTCACATAAACAACCCAGCAGCCTTCCTATAGTCTATTTTGAATATAGTCCTGGGTCCTGGCAGCAAGCAAATGGATCCTCAAGTAGAGAACAGATGAAAGTTTAATGAAGTGGCTATGCCGAGGCTCCGCAGCTCAGCTGCCCTAGAGCAGGCAAGAACGAGGGGGCAGGTTCTGGGGCTTGGAGAGGGCAGGCAGCTATGGGCAGTGCTGCCCGACCTCAGCCAGGACCTGCAGGAGGCTCTGCAGGGCTGCATCTTGGGGAATGTGTATCCCAATCTTAACTTCTCTCCACCTTGAAACCTAAGAGGGCCTCCCAGTGAAAGTCACAAGAGCAGGAGGGTCTCATGTTCCCAGGTCACAGAGGAAGAGAAAGGAGGATGAGTCTGGGTGGGATGAAAAGAACACATGTAACATAATTCCCTACTTCTCGGAAAAATTAAAATAATTAAAGCAAGATCGAAAAGAAAAGAAAAAAAAACTTATGTAATCAAATGATTTTTTTTTTTTAACAAAATCAAAACCAAAACACCTATTTAGAGATGTTTTCTGCCCTTGAACAGAAATTAGCCCCAAGATCACCAGATTTGGCCTGGTACAAGTCTTACACGCATATGAATTTATTGGCAGCTTTTACACAGAAATCTGGATTTCCTGCTTTTCTTGCACATCCAAGCATCTAGGACAATGGTCCCGCAGCCGGAACTGAGGGGCTGCTGCCCCCTGGAGGGCAGATAGAGATGGACAGCTTCCAGGGCTTGGTGATCCTACCCCCAGCTTGACAGCAGTCTACTAACTGGGCAGCCCCAGGGGGCAGCTCTGAATGTACCAATCAAAAGAGGCTGATGCAACTGCATAGGAATATTAATTCTTGGCTTTCTGATCACCAAGGCAAAGACAAAATCTGAGTAGGGCTCTTTGTATTATTACAAACATACTAATACAATTTCTTCCAGTTTCTGAAAAGATACCTGTTGAGGCGCATCGACTTCTTCTCCTGTGACTTTTGATGCTCACACGAAGCTCAGGCCAAACGAGGGAGGACGATGGGGAGCGATGGCAGAGGAAGTGGCTGTAGCTCTTCCGAAGGTGGATTTTTCTACCAGGGCCTGCTCGAAATTCTTCAATGGCTCTCCATTGCTTCTGGAATGATGGTCTCCAACAGGAGGCAGATTTGTTCCCCACAGTCATTCTGCATGTCTGGGACATTTTGGATTATCATGAGTGGGAGGTGCTCCTGGCACATCATGGGCATGAGCCAGGGATGCTGCCAGACATCCTGTAATACAGAAGACAGATTCCTGCTCTGCCCCATGACAAAGAATTATCCAGCCCCTGGTGCCGGCTGTGTCCAAACCAAGAAATCCTGCTCTAGAATAAAGTCCAGACTCCTCCATCTCTCTTTCAAGATCTCCAACACCTGGGTCCTGCGTGTGTCAATGACCTCCTCCCTGCCCGTCCCTTCTCTGCACTCCTTTATGTTTGGGTCTTTCCAGGTGCTGTTAATTCTGTCTCAAACAC
This sequence comes from Hystrix cristata, assembly GCA_004026905.1. Lineage (NCBI taxonomy): Eukaryota > Metazoa > Chordata > Mammalia > Rodentia > Hystricidae > Hystrix > Hystrix cristata. The sequence goes on along the minus strand of PVJO010006047.1, from coordinate 23,432 downwards.
AAACACATTTGCCTTCGTAGCCTACAGACAGCCTCAGGCATCATCTGACAGGTTAACTCTCTTCCTTTAGGGAACTTTGGCTTCAGGGCCTCCCAGGGCATCCTCAGTGTGCTGGTCTGCTTTTTGTCACGGTGATCAAATACCTGAGAATAACACACTTAAAGGAGGAAAGGTTTATTTTGGCTCACAGTCTCAGGGGTTTCAGTCCATAGTCAGCTGGGCCCATTGCTTTTAGGCCTAGGGCGACACTGAAATGTCGCAGCAGATGGAGTGGTGGAGAGAGCTGCTCACCTCGTGGCCACGAGCATGAGAAGGAAGAGAGCCAGAAAGGAAGGAGCCAGGCACCAGACGCAGGTCCCCAGCTTGCGTCCCGTGATCCATTCTCTTCAACGAGGCTGCCCCGAGAGGGAGGACAGAGGCAGGCAGCTTCCTGCTTCTATCACCTCTCAGTAAGGCCTGCAAATTAGGATCTCATCAGTGGACAAATCCACTTGATGGAGTTACTTCCCCAGTCATTTCCCCAAAAGCCCATCACCTGGCAAATAAGCCTTTAGCACAAGAGCTTTGGGGACTATTTCAAATCCAAACAATAACAAGGGTGACAATGACCACACTCTAGTACTGTGTCTAGGCCAATTGTAAGGAGCAGGGACTCGAACCTTGCACACCAGTCCCTGTACGCGATAGACACCCCATACTGTCAGGTGCATATTTGACCGTCTTGGCCCTCCAATAATAGTAAAGAACCCAAATTCAAATCCTGTCAGCAGCTTGAGTTTTGCCCCCAAGATAATTGGTATGAACCAAACAGCTCCTAAAAGAAGGTGACTGGTTTGTGAGACTCATCAAGTTCACTTCCGAGCACGGGCTGGCTTCCGCCAGCTCTGTCTTCCTCACGAGAAAACATTTGGTTTACAGGCTGGTCTGACTTAGCTTTGGAAAACTAAGAACAAACACATTCAATTTAATTACCATGCAGCCGCAGTCAGCATGATTCACAGAAGTCCTCACTCTACATGCTTATTAAGAAATCCATCGACCCTCATTTTTCTAGACAGAGTGATTTCAGACACTTCCTGTCTCCAAGAAGTCATTGCTAATATTGAATTCCGATAGTGTGCGAAACTGTGGCTGGCGGCCAATAAAAGATGCTTTAAACTCCAGCCCTCCCCCGATAGCCCAGCAGTCTGTGAGTAACCTAACAGGCAGCAGAATTCATTGAACTCGGAAGGCCAAGACTTTCCCCTCAGGTGACAGGAGCTGATTGAGGATTGATAGCTCCAGAGGAACCACTTTGGGAATCAGAAGTGCGTACATCCTCTTGCCTCTGCCCACCCCAAAATGTTATTTTTCCAGAATATGTGTGTCCTGAAGCAATAAAAGGAAATGCTGGAATACATCTGCATTCTCCAACAGGAAGGCGGATGCCATTTCGAGGTCTGAATGCAGTGAGGCCAGAGTGTGGGGGGCTGGTGCTGGCAGCTCAGGCCTTACCTGGTGCCAGATTTCAGACCCTCAGGAGATGAGGGATCCCATCTGCCTGCTCAGCGAGGCCTGAGTGGGGACCTTGTGTTTCCTCCCTGCTGGAGGTCCATCATATCTGTCGAATGCAACCGGATCTCAAAAGCGTGGCTCCTCAGAGAGAGAGGGGGCCTCGGGCTGCCATCAGTGAGCGTGTCACTGTGGTTTTGTTGGCAGATATTCCCTGGGGAAGCACAGCCCCCACCCATCACCTCAGAGTGCCTACATCACCAGGCTTTCAGCAGCCTCGACAGTATGACCAACGGTCCACACAGAGTGCACAACGAACTGCTCAATCAGAAGAAGATTAAGTGTGACTCACTGTTAGGCAGAGCTGCAACTTGGACATTCTTTCTGCAGCAAATGATCTGAGCTGCTGGTCGAACACGGCCCGTAGAAGTCATTCTATCCTGCAATTAACAATCAGGAGTGCAGAATCACAGACCGTTAACACTCAATAGGAACTCGGAGGCCACGTAATTCAGTACTCCATGAAACGTGCTTTACAGTACAGCACCCCAAACCCAGAGGGCCTGAGTGACGTCCCCCAGGTTACATGGAGCATGAGAAGCAGAGAGGGCACTCAGTTTTCTTGGTATCACGCTGTCTCATTCACCTTTCCATTCTGGACACAGTACCTGACACCCACAACTTAAAGGAGGAAAGGTTTATTAGGGCTCACGTTTTCAGTGCGTGGCCAGCAGGCTCCTGGGCAGGCAGAATGTGGTGGGAAGTCTGATGGAGGAAAGCTGTTTGCGTTATGGTGCTCGGGAAGCAGAGAGCGAAGGAAGGAGGCAGCGAGGACAATAGACTCTTCCAGATCATACCCGCAGAGATCTGCCTCCTCCCAGTAGGCCCCATCTCTCAACGGCTCACTCAGCTACTGAACTTGTCGGTGAGTGAATCCACGGATGAGTACAGCATCCCTGTGATCCAATTACTTTCTGAAAGCCCCGCCTCTGAGAACTAGAGAATTTGGGGAGACACTCTAGATCTAAATCATAACACATGCCACCTTGCAACACTAGGAGAAGAACCCAGTACATGCTCAAGGCGGCACTTGAACACCAAGCAGCCGGCCTAAGTAACAACAGACCTGGGCTGGAATCCCGGCTTGATTACTAGCCAGCTACCCAACACCGGGCCAATTCCTTCCTCCGCCCACATTCTCATCTTTAAAGCAGGGACAGTCCTATGTCTCTCTCCCCACCCCCAGGTCCCTGACAGACCAAATGCGATGACATGCATGAGTGTATGTGGCATTCCATGTATGTCAGTGAAACCCTGGAACTCTTCACACACATGCACATTTCAGTGCCTGGTTAATGTACAAGAAAAGAAATACAGGGAGTGTTTGTAATCCCAGTAGTCTGGGAGGCTGAGACAGAAGCTTTGCTAGTTGAATCCCGGCCCAGGTAACTTAGCAAGACCTTGTCTCAAAATAAAATTAGAAAAAAATTTTTTAGGCTGGGGATATAGCTTAATGCAAAGGCTCTGGGTTCAAGTCCCAGTATTAGGAAAGAAAGAAAGAAAAAGAGGAAAGGTGGAAGGAAAAAAGGAAGAAAAAGAGGATGGCAGGGAGGGAAGAGGAAGGAAGGAAGGAGGAAGGAAGGAAATATAATGATACAATGAAACATCCACTTCAGTTCTCAACTTGTCCTAGTCTGATTTATTTGCGCCCATGTTTTATGTTTAGAAGATACAGCAAAGTAACAACTGTCACTGTGGTAAGTGATTTAGTGTGTCCCTTCAAGGCTCACGTCGTCCCGCAAAGGGAATTCAGGGGCCATTTGCACAATAATTCACCAGGCTTCCCACGCTCCCTGCTCTGTCTCCCTGTGTGGGTCCTTGTCCCAGCAGCTCAGCAGAAGTGGACACCTACACCTTGGGGACATCGAGTCACAGCCGATGCGAGACCACAGAAACGGCTGCAGGCAGGTGGGTTGACAGGTGCATTATGAAGGCAATTGTGGGGCTTCTCCCTCAAAAGTCAGGGCTCAGGGAGCCTCGCGGGGATCCCTGAGTCATTCTGGTGACGGGGTACTACAGCCCTCTCTAGAGACACCTGAACAAACCCTCTGCGGGCTGATGTCCTGCATCTCAAACGTGGAGCCGGGTGGCAGGTGGGGCCATCTGGGGCAGCTGCTCACCCCGGGAGAAGGCACCCAGGCAAGGCAGGAACCGGGGGAGGGTTGGAGGGTTGGAGCCTGGGGAGGGTCCTCGCTGGAACTGTGCAGCAGCAGCAGCCACTTTGTTGGGAAGGAAGGAGGTACAGGAAGTACCTCCAGGGCACTGAGTTGCCCTGCAGGGGAGAACTGTGCATTTCACTTCTGGCTCCGCCGCCTGCTTTTCTTTTCTCCTGAATCAAGAAACCAGACTCAAAGCTCAGGAAGGTTTCCAAGATCGTAGGCCCCGCTGTAAAGGGAGTCTGAGTCAGAAGGGTGTCCAGATGCAGGGCAATGTGAGGCTTTCTGAGCACAGGTTAGCCCCGTGCCGGGGAGCCCCAGCCTGCCTACATACAGGGGATTTATCTCTATAGCCATCGAGTGATGGAATCCCCAGGGATCTGCACACACCAGCCCTGGTGTTGGAATTAGGGGGATGAGTATTAGCGCAGGTCTTTCCTCCCAAATCTCCTGGGGGCTGAGGAGCTTCCTGCTGCTTGACTGCCTGCAGCTCTGAAGAACCCCAGGGGGCCTTTACTGAGTCTATAACAAAACCCCAGCATGCCCCAGCATGCCAGCATGCACACAGCCCGGCCCCCCATTCATTACGCTGATGGGCATCAGAATGGGCTTCCTCTAACAAAGTAGGGGAGGGCTAATGGGATGTGACCCCACAGGATCTATCAGTTTGATACCCTCTGCAGCTCGACGTAAATCTTGGAATAGCAGGAGAGAAAAGGGGGCATTAATTCCCTCATTCCATTCACCAGGGAGGTAGGCGTGGAGACAGCAACCTACTCAAACAAGTAGCCAGAAAGTTTGGCTTTCAATTTTTCTTTTTAAGCCCTACCTGATTGTTAGCTTCCCTAAGAATGCTTGCTTTAAAAAAAAGAAAAAAAAATTTAAATAGCAAAACTTATTTTAGATCTTGCTCGGAAATAGGTAAAGTGATTTTCCTGATATAAAGCTAAGTTGTTTGGTCCCTAGTAACAAAAAAGGCCAATCTCCCCTTCCTCCAATGTGTAAGTAAATCTGCCTCTGGGAATTTACCAAAGTAAATAATCCTAAAATATGGAAAATCTTCATTCATAAGTATACTACTACAGCTACAACTCATGTAGAAGAATGGCAAACACATTCAATATTTAATGATAAAATCATGCTTAAGAACAGTGCATATTCCTGTAAGGAATACTATTCAGCCATTACAAATGATGAGAAAACACCAAATTTACTGAGAAAAAAAGTCAGCATATAAAGTCAAATGTTTTCAGTGCAACCCTAGAAACATGAGGAGAATCTACCAAAATTCGCAAAACATTAATAGTGATTGCATAAGGGGGACAGAATCCCGGGTGATTTCTTTGCTCTAAAATTTTTTCAGTTATATGCTATATTAAATATAACCTTCAAGAAAGAAAAAATTCCACAGACCTGCTAGGATGCTTAGTTCTTCTGGGCCCGGGAGGTAGCCCCCTGCCATGAGAGAACCTACCGGTAGAGGATTTGGCAGTTTAGGTGACTCAGCTGGAGTCACCTATGAGTAACTGAGTGTGAACTGGGTGATGTGGTCGCTGTTGCAGCTCCAGCATGCCAGGATGCATGAAGGAAAGTGTGGTTTCTAGCGCTCCTGCTGTTCTCTGTCCTGGCTCGGTGGTGTGTGGAGTTTCCCATCCGAGCTGCATGTAAAGACAACCAGGACTTCCTGGTTGGTGATAAGGGGCAAAGCAATGGGGCGTCCAAGGGAGACCACACACAGAGACTAGTAAGGCAGCTGTAGTGGGGGCTCGCAAGTGTCCTTAGATATTTGGGAAGCAGGAATCTTGTTTTGCCTTTAATATTTAATCTCTCCTCACTGGAAAGTTGGGATCTTTATCCCAGAGTGACTGAGGAAAAGGTCTTTTCCTGCTCGTTCACTGATTCTTGGTTCAGATTCTCTTATGTATCACGAACTGTACTAAATTCCATGCCAGCAAGCAATGAAGCGCTAAGTCCTTTACCAATTGTGCACAGAAACCTTCCTTTGTAATTGCTTAAATTGAGACATTAACTATGAATTCCTTATCATTATTTCTATATAGGTGCTGCCCATCCTACCTTGCTACTGCACAGATTTATAAGATGCTTTAATTTTTCATTCATTCACCCCACAAATAGTTTTCTGAGCTTTACCATGTGCCAGGCCAGGTCCAGCATGCTACAGTGCTCAGAACAGACAAAATCCTTGCCTTCAGGAAGCTTCTGTTCTAGCGAGACAGTAAGAGGTAATATTTACCAGGCATTTGCATGGATTCCTGTGTTTACTACTCATCCCACCGCTATTGAGTGAATACCATATTATCTCCATGTTGGCGATGAGGAACTGGAGGGAAAAGGCACTGAGCACCTTGTCAAAGGGACAGACTGGTGGCCCTCACTCTTACTACACTGGACCATTCTGCAATGCGCGTTGAGCTTCGGGAGGCTCACGCTCCTGAGTCAGCCCGCACTGCTCTGTAGAAGTTGTCCACTGTCTGGAGAGCCCTTCTCTCTCTGCTGTGGTGAGGTGGGAGGTGTTGGGACGGGGGTGTGAACAAATGACTTCAAAGTTGAGTGCTACTAGAAAAACTGAGTTCCTCCAATGTACTTTGGGTGTTGTGTTATCTCATGGACTCTTACAATGAGACATCTCAGGCTTCCTTGGGCCGGCTTGTGACAATCCCACTTATACTTTTCAGAGTACACAAAAATAAAGTATGTCTTTTTCCAAGTAAAATATTTTTTCCATGTACCACACTTTGGGAAATATTGTCCTATTGCGCTAACTGCTAAATGCAGGTTAAGAAGCAGCTCTATAATCAAAGTCCTTCCAGCCACAAACTGCAAAAACAGCTGTCTACAGAAGCTGGAAAGGATCGGAACTTCTGGCTCAGAAAGCTGAATTTTCAGAGATGGTGTGATTTTCTTTTTTTTTGGTTTTTTTTTTTTTTTGGTGGTGCCGGGGATTGAACTCAGGCCCTTGTGCTTGCAAGGCAAGCACTCTAATCACTGAGCTAAATCCCCAGCCCCAATGGTGTGATTTTCATGATAAGTGTTACATTTATTATTGATTACTAACTTTTTTTTTTTGAAATTTAAACTTTCCTTATCTTTATTTATTTATTTATTGGTGCTGGGGATCGAACTCGGGGCCTTGTGCTTGCAAGGCAAGCACTCTAACTGATACAGGAATAGGGCGTGGCCTGACCTGGCTGGGAAGATGAACATGACCTTGGGGAGTAGCTTTGACCTGACGTCAGCCTGGGGCGCGAAATTCCAATCGCCCCTCTTCTCACAAGATCCAGAAACTCTCACGAGAACAGAATCCAGATAAACGTGAATGGCACCACAAGTTCGCCCTCTTGCCGCTCTCGCCCCCTCGCTCGCCCCCTCTCTCCCCGCGCTCTCCCTTCTGCCTTGAGCGCTTGCCCCCTGCTCCCTAGTCTCCCAGGCCTTTTCAGATTCCTAATTGCAGCATCAGCTAGTTATTTTACCCACCTGGCCAAACCAGTCTCCCTTTTGTTACTTAAATTGACTTTCCGAATGCCCTAAAATTCGCTCCTGCAATTCATTGCCTGCGCAAATAAAGAACCTGGAGATATATTTTCTGAATCCCCCTTCCCATCCGACAACATAACCACTGAGCTAAATCCCCAGCTTAATTACTAACTTTTTAAGGGCATAGCTCTAACAGGAAATGGTAGATGCCCTGTTAATATGTTGCTTACTGTTAGGACCTTTTCCCTTCCCCCTCCCGCCGCGTAAACCTAACACTTACAAGCATTTGTATTGTTTTCTGGTAAAAAAGAATTTTGGAAATGGTCCTTAATGACAAGGACAAATTTTTCCCCAGCTTCTGGTTTTACATGAAGTGAAAAGACATATTATCTAGGCAGCCCCATTCAGCCATTTCCCTCTTAAGGTTTAATCCATTCCTTTGCTTAAAAAATAAAATCTCATTTTTATTTATTATTTTATTAACCTACTCTTTGAATGCTTACTTATGAACCTTACTTATTGAATAATACTATGTGTCAAGTGTTGGGGGGGTACTAGGAATCAGGGAAGTAAGGCAGGAACTGGGGCTGGGGATTTATCTCAGTGATTAGAGTGCTTGCCTTGTAAGCACAAGGCCCTGAGTTAGATCCCAGCACACACACACACACACACACACACACACACACACACACACAGAGGGAGAAACTTACACTGGGGAGTTATAAACAGAATACAAACCACAGCATGGTGGTCACTTGGTAATAATGGTCGTGGAGGAAAAAAGGTAAGGTCCCCAGCGCCTTGTCATTAACATGGAGATCAGAAGGTTTTTCTATCATAGGGTTAATCATGCAGATTTTTAAAGCTTGAAGTTATCCTTTCCTTCTTCACAAACATGATGATCTTGTTTTTCCAAACAGCAAAAGGGAAACCTGTGCTTGTCCAAATGATTTTTTTTTCTGGTTTATGAATTTCTTTTAACTCTTATAAAAGGTACAAAAATCAAACCAAATTTTGATGTATAGGAAATGGATTATTTATTTTTGAATTTTTAAATTTTTAAGTAATTATGAGCAAGGATAGTATAGAGCCCCGTGTGCTCCGCAGATAGCCCTAACATCGAAGTTTCCCTGCACTCTGAGGGGAGGGAGGCCTGCGTGGCAGGGGAGGTGTGCGGATCTCAGCGGCTTCAATCATGCCCCTGGTCCTAGGCAGCACTTCCATGAGGTACTGAAAGTACAGACAGGCTTTGCATGTTGTCTAGAGAGTTTTATTTTACAATCTGTAAGGTACTCAGAGAAAATACAGAGAAGAGGTGAGAATAAAGTCTTTCCTAGTGACTTTTCTTCTATCTTCATAAAACCACTAGAATGGCAGTAAAGAAAAAAAAGTGGAAACTCACATGGAGAGAAAACGGGAGAGGGAGACGATGAAGCATTTCATCAAATGTTTGGAAAATGAAACACAGTGACACAAATACAGTTTGTGTGTGTGTGTGTGTGTGTGTGTGTGTGTGTGTGTGTGAGATCTGAAACCTCACACTCTTGATAAAGGTGAGTGAGCCCCGAGGGCAGAGGGACAGGAAGTGAAGCCCAGTTCTTTGCAGGAGGGTTCTGGGGTAGAAGGAGAAAAGGGCTGGTGTGCGACTTCTCTAGCTACCTACCTTTTTAGAGCATAGATTTTTGATACAGGCTGAACATCCCTTACCTGAAATGCTTGAAACTGGAAGCATTTCAGATACTCAGTTTTGAAATAATGAGCTATCTTGGGGATAGGACCTATGTATAAACAGGAAATTCATTTATGTTGCATACACACCTCGTACACATATTCCAAAGGCAACTTTGTACAGTGTTTTTAACGTGCCCGCATCTTGACTGCGACATGTCACATGAAGTTAGCTGGGGAATTTTCCACTGTGGCTTCGCGTCGCTGCTCGGAAAGCTTTGGCACACGTCAGATTTTAGATCTGTGTATAAGGGACGCTCCTCCTGTGTATGTAAATGGTTGTCTGCTTACAAATGAAGAAGGAAGGGACGATTCTTACTGTGAACCCCAGGAACCCAGCAAAGGCCAGGAGTGGAGGGGCATCTTCAGGGCCCACTGAAGGCCAGGTGGCAAGGCCGTGGCTGGCGGAGGGCAGGCGGCTGGTGAACAGGCCAGATAACGAGTTAAAGTCTGGCTCAGTCTCCCCTTGGCCCACAAATCATGGAGAGCCTGAGACGGACGCAGGCATCTCAGGGAGGCTCACTGACACTGGCAGCGGGTGAGGTACAATAAAAATGAGTGTCAGTCCACCGATGAGTGAGACCCACCCCCACCTTCATGCTCACCCAGCTCTCGGAACTGTGGGGAGCCAGGCGTATAATCCCCACCCCAGGCCCCCGCACCGCACCAAAGGATTTCTTCATAGGAGGGACAGACTGGAAAAGTCCCCTGGAGAGGGACAGGATGTCCCAGCTCAGTGGAACAGCCGGCATGCGTGGGGGCTCCCTCTGTGCCAGGCCCTGCCACACACCCTTCCACACAGAGTCTTTTCATCCGGAGCGGTGTCCCTCATCTGCCCTCACTCTCCACTCCTCCATCTATTTTGAGCCTTAAGACATTGTTTAAAATTTCCCCCTTTCATACTCCTTGTCTTTGGGGGGATTAACATTTTAAAACCAATGGACTATGTTTTAAGTTCACAGCAAGATTGAACTGAGAGTGCAGAGACTGTTCGTGCCCTTCCTATCGTCACACATGCACCCTGCCCACTAGTAACACCCTAACTGAAGCTGCACGTTTGTTACAGCCGGTGAACCTGCCGTGCCACGTCCTTACTATCTGGAGTTCATTCTTTCTGTCGGGCTCGCTCACTGTATTCATCATTATGCTATTATGCAGAATATTTTCACTGCTCTAAAAACCCCTCTGCGCCCCTCCCATTCATTGCTCCTCCCCCAGCCCCAGACAACTACTGACCCTTTACTGTCTCCATAGTTTCGTGTTTTCTAGAATGCCATATACTTGGAATCATAATTAATATTTAAAAATATTTTTATTGCCTTGCTGTCAACTTTGCAGGTTTCAGGAAGGAAGAAGAGACTTAGAAGTTTGTACTTAGTGTACCATATGGAAGTGAGCTCCAGTTTTCTACCGATTTTTCTTTAAAAATTAAAGATAGATCCTCCAGGATGAAAAATAACATCTCCTTAGGTTGAGATCAAAGACCGTGAGACACAATGAGCTCTGGGTGGACTGTGTTCTTCTGGATTTCCGCTGCCAAGATGCTTCTACTGGACTTCTGGAAACATTCAAGTCCACCTTCCAGTCTTCCTGGGGAGCTACAGCTTCCAAGGTCATTCAAACAAAAATTAAACTCTTTACTTAACCCGATTTTCACACCAAGAACCAACAAGCCTCATTTTAGGAAATTCCTCATGTAGAACTCCCAGCAGTAGCAGTTTCTACTAGGTTTGCAGGGCTACTATAACGAAATGCCACAACTGGTGCAGCACTTGGAACCACCGGTAATCAAGTCACAATGAGCCACCAGAAGGGCCTGCATCTTGTATGACAGGTGTCCTCATAGAAAGGGGAAGTTGGGACTCACATAGCAGAAGACCACGAGAGGACCCAGGGAGGACACCAAAGAAGCTGATGGCTTCCTAAATCTAGAAGCAGACACAGATGGTTTCTCCCTTACAGACTTCAGAGGGTGTGGAGCCTGTGAACACCCTGATCTTGGACTGGCAGCCTCAGACAGTTTGAGAGACTACATTTTGGTGGTTCCAAGTTCAAAGTACCAGTTGCAGAGTTTTGTTACGGCGGTCCTGGGAATCTAATTGAAATCCCTACTGTTGGAAATTCTACACGATGAATTCCCTGAAATGAGGCATGCTGGCTCTTGCTTTGAAAATCAGATTAAATAGAGAGTTTTGTTTTTGTTTTAATGACCGTGGCTTTTCAAATGTGAACACTGAACTGGATGGAATCCCCTGTTTGGAGAATACCTACCATTTTGGCTACAGGAGGGTGTGCCTCCTCCTTTAGAAAAAGGAGAAAAAAACTGACAGGTAGTTACATATGGCAGTCTCTCTCCTCCTGAGCTTTGAAGATGAATAAAAACAGTTTAATTGGCTCTGGCCTGTCTTGGAGGTGATTTGATATTCTTTTTTTAAAAAAGATGTAGGAAGGAAATTTTATCTCATATTGAAATGCGACTCCTTAAGTCTCCAGTTTTAAAGGATCCCTTTCCGAGCATCCTCTCCTGCTTCCCTTTGGCTTCCATCTCTGCTCCATGTGCCAGGGTGAGCTCTTTAACCCAGAGCAAGGACTCCAGCAGCTGACTGTCTCTTCTGTGAGCTCGCTCTCTGCATCCCCCTCCACCGCCTCAGCATTTCTAAGACTTTCCCTTTGAAGACAGATTGGAATTCTGGGGGAGTTTGGAAGAGACAGGTGCACTCCTTTGAGTTCGCAGTGCCCTTGACCCTGAGGGGCACTGTGACCTAAGGGGCCCTGTGAGGTCTTCCAAGCCCCGCCAGCAGCGTGCAAACCTGTTTCTGCAGCTCCACCCCCACATCCACGCTGACTCAGGGAAGGCCTCAGCCTTCTTTCGAGTTCACACTGCTGAAGTGTGTCACACATCATTAGCTTCTGATGGCCCCGGCTTCCCGATCCATGTCGTTTAATTCCAGTCATCTCTGGCAGCTTCAGCAGAGCGTAAGCCTGGAATTTGAAGGAGGAGGGGAACATTTTCCAATCTCTTTAACTGCTAGTGTCATTTCTATTAGAAATTCCATAAAATTGTTTTATTTGGATATCTTTAAAATGCCACATTCCTGCAGTGGCCTGATAGATTTCAGGTCAACCTCACCAGTTGGATTTTACTCTGATGAAACATTGGAAAGATTATGCAACCACACTTACTGATACCAAAGCCAACTCTGGATGTCTCCTTCTCAGCTTGGCTCAGTTTGAGACAGTCTCTGAAGCATCTGGGGAGAAGGTCTGTCTGCTGTGGTTAGGCGTTTGATTCAAGTAGCAAAACTGAGGCACATTAAATGGCCATTTTAAAGTTCTTCCTCGGTTCCTCCACCGGACATGCCAATACTTCATAACATCCTTTATACAGATTTGTGCTAAAGTGAAGATGATATATAAGGAAAGAATCAGAGTAACGATACCATTATTGCAAATTACAGACCTCTTCGAGAATTGTGTTTGATGTGAAATTATGGTCTGTCTTCTACTTCCTCTTTGCAGCTGTGAGCTGTTTACCATTTAACCATGCAACCTTCAATTACAAATAAGACGAATGTGTGGGGACCCTGCTCAGGGTATTGTCCATACTCATCTTTGTAGGTACATTGGTGTGAGCACAGCTTCATATTCCTATTTGTTATGTAGATTAATTTTAACACTGATTTCTCAGTTCCTGTGTAGTTTTGAAAATGGCTCATCCATAAATAAAAGCGATCTGGAAAACTCGGATATTTTTCAAAGCTGAAATAAAGTGGCAATGATTTGGAAACTAAAATCAAGGTGTTAACTTTTTTTTTTAATGCAACTTTATTTTTATTGTTAAAAATCCAACTTCAGACATTTCCAGGGATCTGGTGATGCCAAGCCGCAGAAAGGTCAACCACACTGCAGTTGGACGGAAATCTTATTTAGACGGCATTAGCACGACCAGCAAGCACTGCTTGGAAAGCAAATATAATAAAGCTAAGCCATCAGGCAGGTAGGAAGGATTTGTACACCCACAGCCTGGCTCTGACTGCTATTACAGGCAGTGACTTTACTCTGCTTGGGAAATAAGCAGGAGCGGGAGGCTCCAGTACCACTTCTATCACCCAACAGCTGGGTATCGGAAAGAAACTTTTTGGAGGTTTTGGTTTGTTCATCTGTAAAGAGAATGGGTTAAAAGAAATGATACTTAAGGTTCTTCCCGTTGAAAAACCGTCCTAATTGCGGGTCATTTTCTGATCAATGCGCTGATATTGGGGCTTGTAGTAAGTCTTTGAGGAAGAAATGAAGTGGGAGCGATATCATCAAAATTTGGTTTGAGAGCTCCAGGATAGTCTAGGCTGGAAACTGCTACTGCCTATGCTGCGGAGATATGGAGGGCAGACCCCTCGGGAAGATGGACACAATTCTTCCTCTGCCATTTCCTTCCCTGTACTAGTACTTAAAACAGAGGAGCCCCTCTTATCTGTGGAGATATGTTCCAAGACTCCAGTGGACGCCTAAAACTGTGACGAGTAACAAACCCTATAATTTAATGCCATTTTTATTTTAATGCTTATCACATATCATGGGCATACCCTTTATAGTTTGAGATGTGATAGCAAAGCCACCTTGAGTTTCTTTTCCCTGCTTCCCAATTGCAGGAATAGATTTGTTCTCACCATAGATCCCAGCAACCCCACTATGTTATTATTTTTCTTTCTTCATTGTTGACAGCGTTCACCTTTTCACTTAAAGGAAGCACTTTATAGTTTCTCTTTGGCATATCTGAATCACTAGCATCACTTCTTTTTCACTTTGGGGCCATTATCAAGAAAAATAAGGGTTACTTAGACACAAGCAGGTAATACAGCAATAACTGACCTGATAACCAAGATGGCTACTGAGTGATTAACAGGCAGGTAGTGTATACCGTGTGGATGCTCACATCTTGGATGGAACAGAATGGGACAGCACAAGATTTCATCACACTATTGAACAGCCTGCCATTTAAAACTTGTGAATTGTTTATTTATGGAATTTCCCATTTAATATTTTAGGAGCAGCAGTTGATTGTGGGTGACCGAAATGGTGCACTGTGAAACTACAGATAAGAGGAGATCGCTGTAATGTAAAACATCTAGCATCCCACCGGGCACTTTGGCTACATCCCTAGAGAATACTACCTGGAAGTGGTTAATGGGCTAGAAATTGGCTGCTCATTAAGGCAGAAAATGTACCTGTACAGAATACCTGAGTGGGAGAATATTGAAAGAGTTCAAATCCCATAGTAAAATAAACTATAAACTACTGTGGGGGCCATTTGTGAACTGTCTAAGGATCTGCAAAGACAAATAGCCAGGACAGGGGTGGGACAGCCATCAAGCCAAGAGACACTCGACATGTTGTGGTCCATCCTTGGACATCGTGGCCCTGAGAATTAATCCTGGAAATTCTCTTTGAGTCAGTCATGATGGACGTTATGTCAGCAGCCATTCCAAGGAAGCCAAGGTCAGTGCAAGATAGAGAAGTCCTGAGAATGGACTTCGAAGCCAGTCCTTGGAAAATGAGAGGGCAGGGTGCAGAAGGAGCTGCAGAGGAAACCTGAATCAATAACCTGAGTCAAACTGAGGTAGGACAGAAGAAATCAAGACAGGTTGAAGGAGACAGGGAAATTTGTAATTTTAAATTTCACTTAAAGGAAAACGGCAGCTTCAGGATGCAAAACTTAAGCTTTGTTCCCTACCAGGAAACTCACCCTCCCACACACACATGCACAAAATTCCTAAAGGTCTAAAAAAAAAAAAAATTCCTGAAGGTCTAAATGCCACAATAAGTCTGTAAACTGGACTCTGAACTGTGTTTTTTTTTTTAGCTGTAAGTTGCATTTAATCCTGCAGACCTCCATCTGCAAGGAAGTAGCACTATTAGTGGGCAGTGAATCTCAAATTCAAACACATGTAAACAGTTTGCATCCTAATATAGCCTGCCAGATGGGTAAGCTGACAGGCAGTAGCAATACATGTTCTAGATCACCCACCTCGAGGACACCCCAAGACCATATTAAAAAAACCCCAACCCCAAACCATAATATGCCTCTCTCTTGGGACCACACTATTCTGAGTGTGGACTTGTAGAATTCTGCCTAATAAACCTCTTTGTGGCTGTCACCAATGAATCTTGAAAATTCTTTTTCTGTGGCAGAAGTCAGCAAACCTACAACCTACCTTGTGGCTGGGGTGAGTTGAGGTCCTCATCTCCTCTCTGGGGACCCCTTTGGACACTATTTGGTGACACAATGGCTCGCATGGTTCTTGCTTATGTTGCACTGACAGGCTAATGGATGTGTGGTTGTTATCCTTGACACTGGAGATAGGCAGGGCAGGGCTGAGGAGCATTTAAATGAGGCAGAATCCATATCTGAGAAAGCTGCTTCTGTTCCAGTCATGTTTTGTCTCCTCACCTCCTTGTCTGTCTGAGGACTGTCGCAGGTGTCTTCACACCCAGCTAACGCCCAGCGATCCTTTGATTAGGGCCACACCTGTAACCCACAACCACAGTAGTCCTCAAAGTCTTACTCAGTCTCCCTTTCGCTTTCTATCTGCATTGCTACTTCTCTAGTCAGATTCTCCTTCTCTGACGTGTGGCTCAACAACCTACGAATGGGCTTCACCCCAGCATTGGATCACTTAACATTCCTGCTCAAACACTTCCCAAGCATCTTTCTTATTTGAAATTAAAAACGTCAGCTGGTTTGTTTGACTTTCTATAGTTTGGTCTAGTACAAATTTCCAAGCATTTCTTCTCCTTTTCTCCAGGAACCCTCAAGGACAGTTGGGACGCCCCGTCCTCAATCCCCATCCCAGCTCACCCGTGTTTGTGTGCTTATGTATTTTCACTGACTTCAAAGTCCTTGATCCATCCTACCAGCCTTCAATACTGATACTGTATATGGCCCTTTTTCCTATCTGGATTTCATTCATCTACTGACTCTTCTTTAATGATTGTTCAAATGATCTCTGACTTATTATGTGTCCACTTACAACTTTTTGGTTTTATGACAGTGCAAAAGTAATATGGAAGCTTTAGATCTTAATTCTCCCCAGAGGTCCATGTGCTAAAAGCTTAGTTGCCACCCCGTGGAACAATTGGGACACAGAGGAACTTTAGGAGTGTGACATAGTGGGAGGAAGTTGGGTTCTTGGGGTCGTATTCTTGAAGAGGAATTGGCATCCTGGCTCCTTCTTCGCCCCCTCTTTCTTTTTTTTTTTTCCTTCCCAGCTGCCACGAAGTGAGCAGCAACTCTGCCATGTGCTGCTGCCATGATGTACCGTGCTGCCAAAGGATCAAAACAACAGGGCCAAGCAATCAGGTCAGCAACGTGCAGTCCAGTCCTTGCTCACCCTGCTGGGCAGCTCCCAGTCCACCATACATCAGGAGGGGAAACAACCTGTACCCTGCAGCAGTGGTGGCAAACCTATGGTACATGAGCCACAGTCGGCTGTTTGTTACCACTGCAAGCTCTGAAAGGTTTGTCATTACTGCCATACAGTGTGGCTAAGCTAGGAGGGGTTAGTGCATTAAATGCATTTTTACTTGGAATACTTTCAAATTACAATGGTCTGTTGGGGTGTGTCCCATCTTAAATCAAGGAGCATGTGTGGTCTCAGTCTCAACTTGACAATAAGCTCTTGAAGGGTGAGGACGACGTCTTGTACTCTCTTCCCCATAAGGCCTAGCATCACCTAACAGAAAAGATTTATCAGCATTATTGAGGTACTTAAGAATTCAGCAAGCCATTTCAAATGAGTTTTATTAGTTAAAGGGAGAAAATATAACTTTCTGCAGGCCATACGAAAATAGAATTTTGAAACCAGAATTCTTATCTGAGTAACACATTCAATTAAAGTCTTGGATTAAAAAAAAAATGTGATATCGGTTTTTCATTTCTTCTGCTAGATGTTTCCAGGCAACCTTGAACTTGTCAAATAGAAGTATAAACGGAAGACTGTGAAATATATATGACCTTACTTTGAAAATTCAGCTCTTGGCAGGCTAAACACACTAGTCTGCATTATGACTAGACATTTCTTAAAGGCCAGCCCTCTTTCCTCATATAAGACTTTCCCTGGCTGGTTTTAGGATGAAAATCTAAAGAATATGGGATGTGGAATTATATACTCTGAATAATATGAATCCTGACTTTATCATGAGCTCAAGATAAATCATTTAAACTTCTTAGCTTTGATAACTTTTCTCTCCAAAACAGGCATAATCACCCAGCTTACCTACATCACAATGAAGGGATGTGTGGGGGAGTGAATAGTTGACAGAATAACAGTGATGCCTTTTGTCAGTGTCATTGTCCTTATCATCGGCATTATCATCATCATCATCATCATCATCATGATCACTGATAGAATAGGGAGGGATGTGAAAGTCAGGAGGCAAAAAAAAAAAGAATCAATATGTGTTATGTACATGTATGAACTACCCACAATAAATGTAACCACTACGTACTGCAAACACATACTAATAAGCAAAAACAAAAAAGAGAGAGAGAGAAGAAAGAAAAGGCAGCTCTGTACTTGGGGCAGAGAAAGAGAGATGACTGCTGGCATCTCTGTCTGAAGGGTGTTCAGGGCCGTCCCGCCTGGGCCAGGGCAGGTGTAGCTCTGGCCACTTCCTGAGGTCCAACTGTGTCCTGCACACACCTGCACTTAACGCTGTCTTCATGCTGCAGAACTAGAATTGACTCGGCTCCACTTTGTGCCTTACAGCCCCTCAATCCCCAGCCCAGAATGGCTCACTCCACCTCTTTGCTCCCTTTCACTCTAGGCCACTGACTTGCGGCAGGGCCTGGTCTTTCCCAGCCCTGGCACCAGTACCGAGCACCCTGGACAGCAGTGAGAAGGGCACTTTCAGCCCAATTCTGTGCAAATCTAAGAAAGGCCTTCGCTGGGAGTCCTACGCTTGACTCTGAGCCCTGATTGCGCCCCAGAGCTGCCTTTGGCCACTTCTTGCTCCTGTTAACATGGTGATGGAAGAAAGATGCCCCTGTGACAAGTGCCAGGACTCTCTTTCCTTATTTGTTCTTAGGCAGCACCAGTATGGGACAGGTACAGTTAAAAGAAAAAAAAAAGTAGAAAACATCCAGACTGTTCACTTCTGCAAACCCCGCTAGTTTTCATACTACTTCTGAAGATCACCGGGACAGAATTTCTACATGAAAAGAGGGAACACTGGGCCTATTAAAACACTCCCTCCTCCTCACAGGGCAGGAGCATCGATCTTTCTATCCACCAGAAAATGACATTTCAGAAGAAAGCTTGTTTTTTTTCCGCTATGACATAATAAAATATTCCTTTGTCAGGAACGAGTGAACCTCAGAAGAGAAAACCCCTTCCTCCCAGATCCAAAGAGTGATTTTGTTATATTTTTCTGGCCATTTTAAGATCAATACTCATCTTTCACACTTGATTTGAGAACAGTGCTGGGAGACAATGCTTCTGAAGAGAGACTTTCCCATTTATGTTAAGTTCCCAGGGCAGGATTGGGCCTTCTGGGTGGGGATGGCTGAGACATTATGACCCTGGAGTCACCTGTCATGGGATGTCATTATTCCTCATCCTGACCCCATGAAATTTATGAGACAGGTCCAATTATTGAGCCATATGGCAGAGAGGAATTTGGATAAACAAATTTGTATTTCAATTAGATTTATGGTCCCGTAAAATACAATAATTAAAATGTAGACGACAGTAGGCACACTTGTTTTAAAGCTGCCCTCCCAGCTTACCAGATGGTATACTGTAGGTGACTGGTTTTCTGAGGCAGGTAATCTTTTCAACATTTTTCTTTTTGGCATTATTTCTGCTTCATCATCTTACCCCTCAGATCAGCTTCACTCTAGAGAATTTCTTAGGGAGTGCCTCTAATAGATTGGCATCTTGAGGGTTTATTATTATTTTTCTTTGTTTTGCTTTTTGATTTCCTTTTTTACTCACGAGTCCTCTCTTCCAAGGTTCAAGGGGAAAAAGCAAAGAGAATGCTTTCCCCACATCATTTCCCCTCCGGGTTCCCATCTGGCTTTGAACGGCAAATGCTGGAGCAGCCTTGCCGGGTGGAATGTGACCCCAGCCTGCCGGGAGGTGAGAGTTAAATTAAAGGAAACATGGCTGGTTTCCTGAAGCGGGTGGAATGGGGAGGGGAGGACTAAACAGCTTTTTCTTCCTTACATTCACCCCATTCCCAATCGGCCCTTTCACCTTCATTTCTTGCCTCTCTAGAAGCAGCAGCCCAAAGCTAGGAGGATAGCGAAGGCCTGGGAGGCCCCGGTGGGGAGGAGAGGGGCGGGGAAGACTGGGTGAGGGAGGCCCAGAGGTGGGGTCCACGGTGGCTGATTCTCTGAAGCTGGACCAAAGTCACTTAAGCACTGGGAACCCTTGACAGTAAAGGAAATCCAGCTCTAAGTCACTTTCCATCATGTGAACGTCGCCTTCTTTCTCTCTGTGTCTGTCTCTCTTCCTTAAACATACACGGTAGCCTGCAGCCTAGCTTTAAGCAGTCTTTTTCTTAAAGCACCACTCCAACAGGGAGATGTTAGAAGAGATGCTAGAAGAGATTCCAATTAAGACTGCCTCTGATTGTGCCAGATAAATCCCTGCTACTTAAAAAACTAAGCCAAAAAATCCCAGTTTACATGATTGTAGAGGAAAGTGAGGATCAGGATTGGGGCTCACAAAATCCCTCTTCCTGTGGAAATTCTATGAGATGGGAAACTAAGGAAGATGTATGCTAATAAAAATATCCAATAATAACCTCCTTTGTGAAAATATAAAGCAACCTACAGCATAGGCCAAACGGTGGCCACCAAACATTACTACTATGTCTGGTGAAAACTCCATCTAAAATGATCAGGGGCCATGAAAATGAGGGTGGGGGCTAGCTAGGAGGTATTTAGGACAGTCTTTAAACCAGCAGTAGTAAACAGCTCTACCATATTGAGGTAAGATAGAAGAAACAAAAAGAGTCAAGGAAATCATAACTAAAATAATCATACTTTTAAGAAGATTGCAACTTCTGTGACTTGGTCAAAGTTACCCATGGTGATCCCTATGGACATTCCCTTGGTTATACTGTACTTAGACTCCTTTCCTTCCAGGCGCATCGTACCCAAACACCCAAGAACGCTGAAGGTTCATAAATTAGCTGAATCAAGGAAGTAAAGGGCAAGAAGCTGATCCTAAGATACAGGAACAGATTGAGAGAAAACAAGAAATGTTTAAATTATCTATCTTTAAATAAAAAAAAGGGCCCGTAGGGGCTGGGGATTTAGCTCAGTGATTAGAGTGCTTGCCTTGTAAGCACAAGGGCCTGAGTTCGAACCCCGGCACCACAAAAAAAAAAAAAAAAATGGGCCCATACCTGTAAGATGGGCTAGTACCCTTCTCATAGGCGGGGCCACCTTCTCCCAGGTGTTCCATCCCCTCAAGAGAAGCAACAATGTTCCCAGTTCGGGAAATAGGCGCCTCCCTATCTTGAGGGTCTGTATTCTTATTTCTTTGAGTGTGTACTTTTTAATTTCTGCCAAATGAAACCTTTCTTGTGTCTCTTACTGACTAGTCCTGAAAATTCTTTTTCTATGATGGGAGTCAGTGAACCCACAAGCATTCTGCGAGTAGGGTGGGTTAGGCTCCTTAGCTCAGCTTTGGGGACCTCCACAGGCCCTGTTCGGTGACAATGAATTGGGTGCAGGCCATGGTCATAAAACTTAGAATCCCAAGTAGGTCTGTCTGATATTGTTCTAGCTCCTCACCTTGCAAATGGATTATGTTCTGATAAATCCATTATAGATCGAAAATATAGTTCAAAATGCAGTTATATACTAAACCTACCAAACATCATACCTTTTGCCTACAGTTGACCAAAACCGTCTAAAACAAGCCTATTTTATAATGAAGTATTGACTGTCTCATGCACACATAGATGGGCATGTGGTAAACATGATGGGATGGGAAAACAACAAACACAATATCCTAAAGCTGCTGCCAACACAGCACTCTATTGACCATCACCAGCTTGAAGGGAGATGTATTTCCTTTTTATGCTTGCCTCTCTGGCACCTGCAGAGTGGGCACTGAATGGCAAACAGGGTTTCAGCCACAAAATCTGAGGGCTTCCCAGGAAGATGACCTTGAACACTCACTTTTCTGCTGTGCATCTCTCCTAGAATACCTGTTCCAGTTACCCTTGCTGCAAAGTAATTCACCTCAAGACATAGTGTTTGGCAACAATAGCCGTCCTCTTTGCTTGTGGTTCTGTGGGAGTGACGTGGCTCATCCACTGTGGGATGGGCACAGCCATATGGACATGTCCTTCTGGGCCTGGGTAGGGCTGAAGGTCCAGCTTGGTTCTCACAGCTCTGGTGCTTCACTGGCCCTCCACGTGGCCTCTTCTACATGTGACTAGTTTGGGCTTCTTCCTACCATGGTGGGCTTGTGGAAGTCGGACTTCTTTCTTGACTTTGAGAGGCAACATTTGAAGTAGCAAAGGCTGAAGGTACAGACCTCTCGAGGGCCACTGCAGAAGTCATGTGACTTCACTCTGTTGATTCGGTCATGCACAGAGCCAGTAGAATTCAAGGGTGGGAAAACTCTGCTCTGCCTCTCAAAACAAAGGATTGTTGGCCACGACACTCCCCACATTCCATCCTGTAGTGTAGGCATGTGTGCACAATTCTTACAGTGCCCCCTAAACCTAAGCAGCAGGCTCTTTGGAGCAGGGCTTCTTTCTCAGTGATGCTTCATGTAGTGTTTAGCTCAGTACCTGGGACTTGGTAGGTGTATAATATTTATGAAACAAATACGAGTTAAAAACAGACTCCTCAATAGTCCAACTTCCTCACATTTCTTCCAAGGATGCTGTAAGCTCATTGGTTATTTCAAGGTTGAAAACTCCCATTTTATTATTCCCAAAGACAGTGCTGTGTGTCGGTATTCCAGGTGGGGTTGGGGACAGGTGGCTGCAGTACAAAGGAGGCTGTTGCTGCTTGTGGAGAAGACACGCAGAAAGGATTGTCAGGTTTCTTTGCTGTTTGTTGCTGTGCCTTTAAGTGAAAATACTGCTGTGAATGGTTGACTGGCTTATCTTGGCTGTAATATGCCCATTAAGTATCTTATATTTTCTCTGTATCTATTCTCCCTAGAGCAAGGATGTCAGGTTTACAATACAAGGGGAAAGATTTGGGGGACAGAAGGACTTAGGGCTCTGGAGGTGGCCGAGAACATGAGCGGCAGTATGACCAGGCCACTTTATCCTCCCTCAGGCCACCAAGACTGCTGCCTAGGAGTCCAAAAAACATGCTTGGTCAGTACACAGGTCAGAGATATCAGGTACCCGGCTCCCAGAGCAGCTCTTCTCAGAGCCAAGCAGTGGAGAGAAATCACTTCACATAAATAAAAGCATCTTTAACTCATATTGAGCATCTTTTCTAAAGGTACCAACATACCCCTTTCTCCGTGGTGCACGGGAACCAGAGCCAGTTTTGAACCCACGCCAGAGGCTTCTCTAGGCCAATTTGCCTGACTTCAATTTTGGTCCTCGAGATTTCATTTTGACATTGAAAAAATTTCCTCGCCAGTGAGTCCATGGGCCCCGACGTGTGTCATGGTTCCAAATGAATCCTAGCAAATGAGTGTATCTTTCCGGATCCTCACAGAGAAGTAGGGAGATAAATTGCATCTGTCTTCCACGAGAGTTACAAATTCAGCAGAATGTCAAGCAGGGGAGGCATGAAGGGCAGCGCTCCTGACAGCACTTCCACGCAGCAGCCAGTGTGGGCCGAAAGACTGCAGGTTCTGGTGGGCAGAGAGAATGCAGGTGGAGCATACCAAGAACTCTCGAGCCAGACACAGGGAGGCCCGCACATATTCAGAGGATCCGCCATCATTCTGGCCAAAAGAGCAACATCTCATTTATCTGTAGGTCATTTAGATTGCAATCTCAACTGTCTTCCAGGTTGTCAGCATCTAGGAAGGACGTTAAAATGTTCTCTCAGGAGCTATAAGTGGTGTCACTGTTTTGTACGCAAAAAAGTCATGTCCTTTATTTTTTAGGTTTTCTTTCAGGGCCTGTTTACTCCTTTTTCACACAGAATTGCAGCAAGCTTGCTCATCTGGTGTCCATCTACTTTGGGAAGAAGGCTGGAGGCCGCTACAGTTGGATACTCGACAAGTAGAAGGACGTGACAGCCTGCAACAGCAGGGCAAGGGACCCAGACAAGACAAGAACCCTAAAAACTAACAATGCTCAGTGAACAGAGTCAGGGGAGCAGGGACCGAAGGTAACCGTCCCTCCAGTCTGCTGCAGGCCTGATAGAGAGACAGGACAAGATGGGCTCAACAAGGGGTTGATGACATTATCACTTATAGAATGCATTCTTCTGGGGCTGGAGGTGTAGCTCAGTGGCATAGCACTTGCCTAGCATGCATGAGGCCCTGGGTTCATCCTTAGCACCAC